>JARFMH010000050.1:0-68728 GCA_029532395.1 Schizosaccharomyces lindneri | reverse complement strand
ATGAGACGCTGTTGGTCAGGAGGAATTCCTTCCTTGTCTTGAATTTTGCTCTTGACATTATCAATAGTATCAGAAGATTCAACCTCCAAGGTAATGGTCTTACCAGTTAAAGTCTTAACAAAAATCTGCATTATTAAAAGGATGTGGTTCGTTTCATGACAGAGAGGGATCAATGCCTATATATATAATGTGACGCCACTTTTCTTTATAATCAGTTTCGCAGTCAAATCATCCATTCTATACAGCTAGTCATATCTGTTGATTTTCCTTGTAACAATTGTGTATAAAAACATCAATGTATGCATTCAAAATTGACGATAAGCATTTGCTTGAAGGCTGGTCTCGTCCGCATTCTTTGTTCCCAGCTTCTAGCACTAACAGGGAATGTGGCACACTTTCTGAAGTGAATCGAAGGTGACGTCGTCACTTAGCATCTGAAACGCGGTTTATACTGAGCTTATTTATCGTGTTCAGCTTCGTTAATTAAATAACGAACTTTAGAGTTATCCCGCTAATTGATCGCATAGAAGAATCCGGAAATGGTGTTAAGCTGTATAACCAAGGAACTGTCAATATCGTTAAACTCCAAAAGACGTTTCTTTAAACATAAGAATTGTTGCTACTTTCAGGATCAAATGCAGAAATTGTATGTTATCTTGGCATTGAACGCGTATGAATGGCTTTAATTGACAGGTTGAGCAAAATAATCAACTTGTTCGTTAATCATTTCAACAGGACACGGTGTTTATGAAAAACATTCCATATACTTTAGCGCGTAAGATTTTAGAAACTTCAAAACAACGAATATTCGCAAACATCGACTGACTAACCGTTATTCCTTCGCATAGCGTACTTTCCCATGACTAAAACAGAAACTACAATATAATACAGGTTCTGTATGAACAAAACTAAATAGTATTTGGACGCGTCGTGTGCGATCAAAATTTTGTGACTGGGTTATAGCTTCACCAGAACAAGCTCGGTTTAAGCGATTTCAGTGCGAATTGTATAATTTGTGTGATGTTTTTCTTTTTAATCTCCATTTATATTTAATGAAATGAATTCTATTGTATTAAATTGAAAGATAAATGGGCTGTGTAGTTTTATGTAGCGCAAGACTCACAAGTCGTATTGTGGAATTGAAAAATTGTTAGTATATCCCTCATACTGGGTCGTAACAAGTAGGTGTTCAGGGACATACTCGTAAAAAATTCCACAGACATAATTATTTAATTTCTTAGTTAATGTATGGATCTGTGTATGTGTATGTTTAGAAGCTTTTAAGGTAAGAAGTTTATTGGGTTTTGTAGGCTAAGGTGCTGCGATTTTCAATGTATTGAATATTATATAACCTACTAAAGAAAAAGAATAAAAAAATAAAAATCGTATATCACAAAATGGTCTTTGTTTAATCAGTTGATCTTCCATGATCCTTTTAACCACATTAGTGGTACTCGTTTACCACTCCTTTAAGTCTTACCATACCATTCATTGCTTGACTCATCATGGTTTTCTCTACCGTTGCTTCGTTCGTTTTAGATAATCTTCCTGAAGGAACATTAGCTAAATGGAATCTGTTGGTCGGATTTGCTGCCATTTTCAATACCATCCAATCCTACATTACTCCCAAGCTTACGCAACGTGTATACAGTAATTCTAAAGAAGGTAGGGCTTTAAGCGTCGAAAGCTTTCTCGGTTTTCGCCCACAATCCTCCTCCAAGCGCTGCGATTACTAACTTTTGTACATAGTTAATGGATTACAAGGCCGCACCTTTGGTCTTTGGACCTTTTTGAGTGCACTAATTCGTGCTTACTGTGCCTACCATATGTCAAATGCAGAGTAAGTTTATATTTTGGTTGGCTGTGGGTTTTGTATTAATCAGTTGTCTGTTTTAGTATTTACTTCATCTGCCAATGTACCTATTACTTGGCTAGCTTCCATTTTTTGAGTGAATGGCTTCTCTTCCGCAGTGCAAACATGGGTGCTGGCTTGCTCAGTCCCATTATCGTGTCGACCATTAGTATAATTTGGATGGCGAAGGAGAAACAAACCTATCTTGGTCTAACAGTCTAAAGCTAAAGATTGCGCATATACCCAAATGCATGGATTAGTCTCAACTCATTATAGAGTTGGGTACGTTTAAATTACAAGCTGTTTCTTTTGCATGAAAATATAGACTACAAAAATTTATGCATAAGCTTCACGCAATGTCGATATAATGGTTCATACTACGATCTAATGAATCTATTCTTCGATTTATAACACCTTTACTTAAACCAGTTCAAATATAAACAACAGCACCTGACCAAAAAAAGAATGCGACTGAATCATAAATTAAGAGGTAAAACAAAGACAGGAAGGGGAGAAATATACTAAACTACATGTACATAAGAAAACTTTCACGGGACAAGTTTCTATAGTAATTCTTGATCGAAATTTTAAAGGTCGTCAGCCATCCAAGACATCTTATCACGGTTTTCAGCCAAAACAATTGGGTCACCAGGATTGAAAGCCGGAAGACCAATGTATGGACAACCACTGCAGCGGAAAGCATCGCCCAGATAGCAATTTCCACAACTAGAGACAGCATTCTTGCTCTTTAACTTTTCGGTAAAGTCAATCTCGCTAGTATCGTTCAATTTCACGGTTTCCAATTGCGCTGATGCCTTTGAAGATTCTTTTTGTTCCATTTCACGTAATCCGCAAGTGCAGTTCTTGCAAGCACGCTTCTTCTTATTAGGGGCAGGTTTACACTCTGGTGGGCGAAGGACATTGTCGCCAGTGCGATCAGCTTCATCGATGAGCTCGTCCTCGTCAATCACGTCCTGATCTTCTTCGTCTTCCCCATCATTAATTGAGGATAAAGCAGCCTGTTTATCAGACTTTGAAAAGTCCAATGGCTTTTTAGTTTCTTTCGATGCTCCATCCTTGGAGCCGTTCAGTTTAATGGGTACAGCCTCCACTTGAGCAGGGCGAGATAGTACCCATGGGTCCTTGGACTCAATCATCCAACCGGCCATTAAAGCAGTCATTTCAAAAGATCCATCATTGCTACCGACAGACGAATGCACGCGTAAATTGCCACCTGGTTGAACGCAAGCAAACACTTGAGGGAAAATTGGAGTCAACACAGACGACCAGTTAGCTGTATCCAAAGCAACAATAACGGAAATGTACTTGTTCACCGGTAAGGTCACTAAATTTGACTGAACACGGTCAATCATTTGCAAGTCCCGTTCACTGTTGGGATCAATGAGACTGAAGACATGCTTTAATTCCTGTTCAGACGATGCAAAACTAGGGGAAGTCAAAACCAAAGTCGACGATTGCATATTGATGAAAATATAAATTAATAACGCAGATTATTTAATTAAAAAATTCAATTGTTCCTGGATAGGATGAAGGCGACCGAAAACCAGATATATAGCAATTCAATTCTCAAACAAATTGGTTAATTGCCTTCAATTTGTTTTGATTCTCGATATGACACGATGATGCCTTATACTTTCTATAATACTTCAGCGGTACCCGAAAGAATATGCTAAAGATGCGCGCGTGTCTTGTAGTACAAAGATTGAGGAAATGGTCAACTAAAATTGTGTCCAGCCAGTGTACTATATATTTGCCAGCAGGTGTGATCTTGATTAGGTAAAGCAAAAAATTTCTTCTTTCTTATAGGTCTAACATGCCACCAGCCAATAATTCAGTAAATTGCGTTATTGCACACTATGTCATAATATAGGAGAATACCGTACTATGAAGCAGTATGTTCTTTTACTCGTTATTCTGGTCAGTTGGTTTGTTTACATTTTTATGTTTATATTTATATTTATGTTTTCGAAATAAATGGTAAATATATATTGACAATGATCTTTCTTCCTAAAAAAACCAGCAAAAAATTAAAAATAAAGAAAGAAATAATAATAAATTTTTTTTGCACGGATAGCTAAATAGTAGTCAAGAAAACCTTGGTACAGGTACCAGTTGGTAAATGTAAACATTCTTTTTGTAGTACTAAAAACAAAACCTATAGGATAGATGTAAACTTAAGCATCTTTAAGTATCTTTTTGGTGGTGTTTTATTTCAATGTTGGCTATAGTATAGTGACTATAATTATGAATGGCGATTTCATCTTTTGTTTGTCAAGAATGTCTGTGTCTCCTCTACGATTGCAAGAATCGATTCCTTAGTGTTTGTTCTTTTATTTATTAAACGTTACATTTCATGAGTTACTACCCTTGGAATGTCGCGTATTGTTTTTATTCTTCATCCTATATGGATGGCATAGTGCTTCCTACTACTTGTCATTAACCACCAACGCAACTTTTTCTTGGTAGAATCCAGAGTGTAGTTTTGACATATATCATTGTAACAATTTTTGTTTATTTGTTGTTTTTCTTAGAAAAAAGAATATCGGAAAGGTCAAAAGCTGGCTTAGTTTTGGTTAGAAAAGGTCTAATTGAAAAAAATCGGTTGTTTTTTTTTGGACTAGAAAAGACTTATTTTATTTGGGCCTTATCTTATTTCTCTACCTTAGATTATTATTGTTCTACTATTTAGTTGATTCAAAACTTAAACTGTATTTATATGTTGTTCATATTAAATTATTAAAAGGATGGACGAACAGCAATTACTACAACAAATCGCCTCTCTCGCTGGTAAGTCGTTTTTTTTTTCTGTTCTTCCCTTCTTATGGCGCTATCTCTTTGACTCGTGTTCATCATATGCAAAAGATGTCTCATGGAACTTTTTGCCCTCCTAACAGTAGCATAAAGCATAAAACAACTGTTGATGAACATTGGTTTACTTTACCATTTTATGGAGGAATCCATTACTAACGTTTTAGGTGCAATCAATACGTATAAAAATCAACAAGGTATGGTGACTTTTGTTGACGATTGTAATCCGCTAATATTGTCTTTAGGTCATACCGATCCTCCAGAGAACCAGGCCGCAAAATGGAAAACAAGGAAGGTTCCTCGTGCTTCCTCTCGAAATCAGTCACTTGTTGTGAATCCTTCTCTAAAGACCGGTCGGGCATTGGATTCATCTGCACCCTACTCTATTCCCTCAAAACATCATGACCTAAAAAATAACGATGCTTCCTCTTCGGATACTTCCCAATTTATATCCAAAAAAGACCGTCATATGCAGCTAATTCGTAAAAATATTTTCGAACTTGACCTACAGGCCCGTCAGGCTAGTTTAGAGGCCCATCGTGAAAAAATCAAGAAAGAACGAAAAGCGCGTCTTCAAAATTATATACAAAGCAATTTGCAAAGTGAAAGAAAGCAATTATTAACTATAGACGAGCGTTCCTACTTAGCTGATGTTTCCGGTATTAATGTTTTGGAATACGTTGATGAGAATCCGAGCCCTCCAAAGCACTTTTATTGGAATAACAAGGCCTATTTACAAACCAAGAAGAATTTGTACAAGGACGTAGGAAGTTCACCGTCTAGTGTCTACTGCCGATATTATAATTCTAGTGGCTATTGTGCAAACGGTTCATCATGTATGTATGTGCATGATCCTACCAGGAGAATGATTTGTCCAAAGTTTTTAAATGAAAAATGTTCAAAAGGTGAAAACTGTAGCCTATCGCATGATTTGGACACGAAGCGGATTCCTGCTTGCTATTACTTTTTGCAGGGCAAGTGCAACAATGTCAATTGCCGTTACGTCCATGTACACTACTCCGAGACTGCACCAATTTGTTTTGAATTCGCTAAATATAGCTATTGCGAGCTTGGTACGTCGTGCAAAGAAAAACACGTTGTTCAGTGCAGCGAATTTGCAATGAATGGTTCTTGTGCTAATCCCCAATGCCGTTTATATCATGGAACATTTTGGAAGAATGGTAATCGGGAACCACGTGACGAGCGAAAGGATATAAAAACTTTAGCTACTAATAGTACTGGTGTAGATGAGAAGTCAAGTGAGAATCAGTCAGTAGATGAGAATATCGACTTCATATCCCTTTAGATACAGTTTAGTATAGAATTGTCGGTAGAATGAAATGAATAATAATGCGGAATTAATGATAACAATCTAGATTATACTCGCCTAAGAATGTTGTTTTATACTACAATCGTCAAGTTTAAACACGATTCGGTAGAAAATCACTTCAAACAAAAGCATCATTAAAATTATGTTATAAACTAAGACTAGCATGGTTAGATTTAACTATCAATATATCAATGAACGAAGAAAACGAATTAAACACGGAAGAAATCATTGATCATACAACTTATGTGAAACAACTAGTTTTGAGAGTTGTTTGCCTTTGAGGTTTCAATATACCGACGAGCACTCTGTATACTCATGAGAGTAGCAGCGGACTCAATTTCAGGGTCCGCTATAACCACAAGTATGTATGTATCTTCAGTATAGGGAACAATAAAGGCAGAGAAATTTCCTCCCCGAAGCTCAAAAGTAGTGAATTGCGCCTGCATTTTGCTACAGCTTAATTTAAATTGCTTTACGATATTGCTAATTTTTTCGAACCGATGCGTATCAACAGCAACAGTTTCATCAGAAGAATAAGAAGAAATCACCAAAAATGTAGTCCTTTCAAACAAAACAACTTCGGCGGCTTCCGCAGCTTTACAGAATTCCCGAAGATGAGATTCCAAAGTAGGAGTATTCGGAATCAATGTATATACAATTGCTGACCATGCCTTAAACAAGGTTTCATCCCAGATAGAAGTAGCAAGACAGGTTGTGTTTAATTCTTTACTGGCCTCTAACAGAATAGCTTTCCGCTCTTCAAACACCAAATCTCTTAGATCTTCCTGGACCAAGTCCATTTTGTGGATCAGACAAAAAACTCTAGCCTGAGGACTATTGGCTATGGTAGCTTCTAAGCAATTCCTAAAAGTTACCAAATCTCTCTCAAACTCTCTAGATTCGACATCAAAAACATAAATGAGCACCTGAACATTCCTGAATATGTGGTCTCTTTGGGCAGACAAATAGTTTTCCATGAATGCTTCTTGACCACCACAATCCCACAAGTTTAAAACTAAATTTCCAAGAAATCGAACGTGTGAATGTTCAATATCGATTGTGGCTCCTAATCTTCGAGTATTCTTTGCAACATAATTGCTAAAGACAATACTTCGCATGGAACTTTTGCCGCTTCCACTGCGACCCATTAAAAGGACTTTCTTTCTCATAATGAAATGTATTCAATTAGGATAGAGGTTGTTGCTGTTTCTTAATCAATACAATCGTTATTCTTAGAAGTTTCTTGGCATCTGTATGCACACTGACAAAACGAGTATAGTTTCGACTAACGAAAGTGAAAATTTATAAAGTAGAACAATTCACAAACCTTTTTAATTGTAAATCTCTTTGCTAACAAAAAGTATTACTTTCCACCTCTCTTGAACGATTCTGACGAAAAAGCACCAATCGCGGAATTTGCAATATCGGCATAATATATAATTTTATCGAAAACTACATAAATCCATTAAGAAGTAGTGATAGCTATAACTCTTCGAGTAGAAGAAAAATAAAATAAAAATTTAAAATAAAAAAAAAAAAAAAAATTGGAGCAGATGCGATCTGTCGAGAAGAAGTAAAGCTGCTCTACGAGTCAATATCTTAAAATATCACTTCGTCAACAATGAAAAGCCTCTATAAAACGCAATGATCCAGTATATACTTACTTTTTTTTCTTAGCGGCATTACATGATGACTCTTGTCTTAATGGGTGAATTACATATATATACATATATGCATGTAACTAGCTATTATTATTTGTTTATCACTGTGGTTTTCGTAGACGTCGGTAGAACAATTAAGGAGGAAACTCGAACTTCGGTAAACCATCAAGGCTTCCTTCTGGCACTTGCAGACAACTCAAGAAAAAACTGAAAGGTGAAGGGGGACTAAATAATTTGATTTAAGGAAGCATCTTGTATACTTTATTCAGTTTCGCAATATTCAGGAGGGTAGTATAAGGAAAGCACAAGAAACAGAATGCCTAGAGCAATTTTTGAAGAAGATGCGACCCAACTAAAATTAGGACCAGGTGTGTTGTTATTGTTTAATGTAACAAGAAACAATAGTCTAACATGAGAAGAATTTGAAAATGAAGATATGCTCACAGTTTCGGAGGCCAAGATCCTAATTGATACTGTGATGGCACAAAGGACAAGAGAAGCGAATGCGGAAATTCCTATGACTGAGTATGCTCATTGAAACTAAACTAAAATGAACGAATCCTACTAACCTTTAAAAGTGTCATGAAAAAGACGCTTTCCTATTTTAATGTATTTGGAAGATTCAAAACCGCCGAATCTACCTACGCTTGCGAAAGGTATGAAGGACCTGGAATATTGTTGAGCACATATTGTTAATATCTGCTTTTAATTTAGAATTTTAGGAAATCGGTTCCATAAATATGAACGTGCTCAATTGGGAACACTATGCTGTGAAGATGCAGAAGAAGCGCGGACACTGATTCCAAGTTTGTCGAATAAAATCGATGATGAGAGTTTACAAGGCATTTTGGATGAGCTGTCTACCTTACGAAAATTCCAAGAGTAAAAATGGTAAAAGCTAAAAGTGGGAAAAGATTATCTCTAGTTCCCTCAGTGAAAAAAGATTGGCCTTGAACACGTTTTTTTTTATATGCTATGATCAGAATAATCGTTTGGAAACAGAAGGATATCGAAACAGACCTTTTTTTTTGCATAAACATGGACATGACTTACTTCTTAAGCATCTTGTATAATGGAAAATAGTGTATAATGAACAATAGATAATTGGTACAAAGGTTAAGCTGTTAACAAAATCATAGATATATATATTATTTAAATGCTTTACGATGTCTTTGAGAAAAGAACTTGTAATCTACAATCATTAAGCTTCATTGCTACTTCTCGCCAAGTTTTTGTATGAAAGCTAAAAACGCTTACATAACCAAATGGCTGCTTGACAACCAGCTTGTATAGCATTATTCAAAAGGCCGTGAGCAGGTGCCTCTTTGGCATTCCAGTCGTCGACGGCGGTATTGAGATGTTCTAGCTCATCATCTCGGAATTCTGCCAAGTCATCACGAAGCTTTTCCAGTTCCGGTGCCGCATCATTCAAATGAACGGTATCACGAAGTTGATCATTATAATGACCACCAATGGCAGTTTCAACTGCCTCTGTACAGGCCATGGCGGCTTTCGTACCTAAAAGAGCGGTGCCTGCTCCCAATGCAAATCCAGCCACGTCCCAAAAGGGTCGAAGTAGAGTAGGTCTTACTCGATTCTCGAGAATGTAATTATCAAAAGTTTTTAAATGATGCTTTTCTTGATCCCACATGTGTTGAATGGTGGGTGCAACTTTTGGGTCGGTAAATTGGAGAATAAAGTGTTGTCCTTTATAAATTTGGTTAGCACCAAGTTCTCCAGCCTGATCGACTCGAATGACTTGGTCTAAAACTCGTGAATCCTGTTGACTCAATTCCTTAGGAGCCGTGGATAGAGACCTACAGATATTCATTGGAACTGTTCGGTGCCAAGGAGACAAAAGGAAACGTTTTGAGGCAAACATATTGAAAGAAATAAACCTAGTGTGCTTTATTTGACCTTAATTTTCCTAAACCGGATTCGTGAGACTTCAAAAACAACGCAGAATCTGTTTACGTTTTCGACAACGTGTGGAAACTTCACTCCAACTGCAAATTCGTTTGACAAAATAAATTACTTTTCGTTTGAAAAACTCCTACGTCTCTTACTAAATGAATTAGGAGGGTAAGAACACATGAATTGATCAATATCCTAACATACGTTTTGTAGTAACAAAATAGCATCCTCCTCCTTACAATTCGTAAAGCATTTGCCCTACCACTTACTTAATATGATATCGTATTACTACAAAAAACAAAAACAGAAACTTAAGAAAGCAAAAGTATAGAAGAATACGAGAAGCGTTTTCAAAACTGAATCAATAAATCTATTAAATGCAATTAACTAGTTGTTGCTACCGATTGTCTATCTTGACGATAAAATATTGGTTGATTTCTAGGGCTGCTCTTATAAGCATTTCCTCTGTATTATGGACGCCTTTGTCTGCGTTTTATAATTTCATACTATCTGATTTGTTATGGAATGGGTGAAACTTTTGTTTTAAAGAATCTGCGTCTGTGGATAAACGCAGGTCATATGGTTTTATGTTTTTGAAACCAGCAAAAATTGGATTTTCGTCAAAAGACTAGCCTTTTCTTACAAATATCAATGATTTCACGCTCCAAATCACTTGATATTTCTTTGTTTTCAATGCAGCTTCCTTTCTTTTCTTTTTCCTTCTTTGTTTACATTCGCTTTTGTTACTCCAGAGGTACATCAGATAGGATGATATCAAGAAACGCAGTCGCGGCGATATCTACCTTTAATCCCATCCATTGTCTTACCATTTCTAATTTATCTCACATTTATTTGGTTTGTTTCTATTTTAATACACTCTTTGTAGTATGCCTTTAATTGAATTCAACAAGTCTCTGCTTATTGCTGCCATCTCTATTGGCTTGAATCCATTGCTGTGGAACATAGCTGCGCGCTCCGAATATAATAAGAAGACGTTAACAAAACTTGCAAATGGAAACTCACTGAAAGCCTGTTATGCATTAGCTGCGTGTATTTTCGTTGGCGGAATCGTTCGTGATTTGATTTTTCAAAACGCTTTAAAGTATCAACCTGGCTTTGACTTGCTTTTTCATCCTATCGTCCAATTCGTGTCTAAGGTTTTGTTTTACGTTGGAAGCATTTTGGTTTTGTCGAGTATGTACAAGTTGGGTATTGTTGGAACCTACTTAGGCGACTATTTTGGTTTCCTTCTTCCAGCACGCGTCAGTGGATTTCCGTTCAATGTAACCGAAAACCCAATGTATAATGGCTCTGCAATTTGCTTTTTCTCTACCGCCCTTCGCTACGGTAAACCCGCCGGTCTTCTTTTATCTTTGGAAGTGTTCCTTGTTTACCGCCTAGCACTTACATTTGAAGAGTACGTTTTTTCACAGTTTTATTTTTCCCTACATACTGAACAATTTACTAACTTTATAGACCTTTTACTGCAAAAATATACGCAGCTCGTGATCATTATCATGGCAAAAAATCCAATTAATGAATCTTCTTCATTTACGACGATACCAAATAACCATATGAGTACGCATGAGAAAACAAACTTTCATATACGCTTATGGTTCCTGCCTAGAATAATAGAAGCAGCTGATGTTTCTTGATTTATTTTGATATACTTCTTACAAAACTATACTATGTTTCAACGAAAAGATATGCATTCATCCCTTTTCCTTTCGCTTACTTTTCATTAATTTCAAGAACCATGTACCTATATTATTATAAATGTCTAATTACTTGTAACCCAAAAAATCAGATTTTTAAACCACTTTTCCAAAAAAAACCAAAAGATCAATATAAAACTTATTACCCATATCCTTTATTTTTTCGCCCTTTTGATGGATTGTACGATTCTGTTGAGGTCCTGGCTCTTGTCTTGCTTGGCAGGTCCACGCTTTTTAGCATTCTTTTCCACCTTTCCTTCGTCAACTTGTTCCAAAGTATGCTCACGACGTTTCAATCTTTCGTTCATGATCTTTTCTGTTGTCTTAGTCTTCTTGAAGTGAGGATTGGTAGGATCGATAGCAAAGTTATGATTAGAATACAACGCTTCAAAACGAGGATCAGCGACATTAACATCGAAACCTTCTTGTAGACCTTCCAATTCTGCAGCTTTCTTCTTCTGCTTACGTCCCTTTTTGCCTTTTTCGGCCTTCATAATACTCTTCATATCAAAATGATCGAGATGCTCCGAATTATCCGCATCTTCTTTCACTATAGCTTCAAGCTCCTCTTTCGTTGCCGCATTGGGATCTTCTTCAACTTCTTTCTGTTTTGAAGTCTTCTTCTTACCGTTCTTTACAGAATCATCTTGGAAAAATTCGTCATCAAAACCAAGATCTTCTTTCTTTCCTTCGTCTGTTTCCTCTTGTCTAGACTTCCTCAATTCTTTCCTACGTTGCTTTCTTTCAGCAGCCTTACGCTTGTATTTCTCAATGGTGGTTTCTTCTTCCTCACCTCCTTTATCTTCCGTTTCATCCAATCCAGAAGTAAAAGTCACTTCCATATCACCCTTTACACCTTCTGAAGTACCAGGCTCATCAAATGGGTTACGCTCCGCTTCATCTACTCCATCTCCGTTCAACAACTTCTGGTAACGAGAGCGCAACTCATCAGTATCTTCATCCTCAGATTCGCTAGACGCAACATATGCACTGAAATCCAAATCTTCAAGGTCTTGAGAAGTAAAAGCCTTTTTAATTAGATCCTTTCGGTTTGGATCATCTGCATCCCAGGAAAGCTTTACCTTTGAGTGCTGTAAGGCATCAGTTACAAATTCACGAGGCTCGTATTTTTCAGGAACCTTCGTGCATACTTCCCTTGGTTCATCTTCTTCAAAACTGACACCATCGGGAATGAAACGCAAGTCATAAATGTTTGCTGTCGTCTCAAATTCAGCTCCATCACAAGCATTGTATATAGTTTTCGCGGTACGAACACTATCGCATTCAACGACTGCATAGAAATAACGCAGTCTTTCCAATTGATATTGCCGTAATTTTACCATGTCAAACTCAGCGCCCAAATCCTCCTCAATTAAACCACCTTGATCGTCATCAGATTCAGATTCTTCCTTTTCATCAAAGCCATATTTTTGGGCTTCCTGAAGTTCATTGGAGGAAGAACTGTCATTCTTTGCGGCAAAAATCTCACGGGGAGGTCCTTGGACGTGCTCAACACTAAGTCGTTGTTTACCGAATTCACTAGGATAAACAGAAACTTTTAATAACTTTCCAGATGGGGGACAAAAAGAAGAAAGAGCCGCAAACAAGTCAACGGCTTCGATATTATCCCAATCCATATTCACGATGGCTATTCTGCTAGTTTCGCTTCCGCGGGGAATACGATCCTCACTTTCTAAACCAGCAAGCTGGGTGACTTCCGGTTGCACTTCAGTCTCACTTTCTTCGTCACTTTCATCACTTTCCGAAGTACTTACGACGCCCTCACCACGAGCTGGGTCAAAAACGGGCTCTTCGTCTTCTTCATCTTCTTCCTCTTCATCCTCCGAACTCTCTGGCTCCGATGAAACTTCATCTTCTTCTTTTTCATCGGTTTTATTTTTATTTTCATCAGATTCTTCAGAGGATTCAGACTCTTCAGAAGAGGAATCCTTATCCTCAACATCGTAGAGTCTTTCAATCTCCTTTGCCGATTTATCTTGTTTTAGTTTTCTTCCATACTTATCCACGCTAGCAGAAGTTTTAAAATCCTTGTCGTCTTTCAATGATTTGAAACGTTCATCGACTTTAACTTTCAAATTGCCACGGCGAACTTTTGAGAATCTGGGATCGGAATGAACAGATTGAAAACGAGGGTCGTTAACAACTTGCTTTCCATCATTTGAATTTTTATTAATTGGCTTTCTCTGGTTCCCCATTGTTGGTTCTAGCACAGAGTGTAGGCTTTTTGAAGTGTGGTATGGGTATAGGTGAAAGTACAAATCTTCGGACAGTAAACGCAAGACTTTCGCGTAAAAGTAAATTACCCTATGGAATATCTTGAATTTTTTGTAAAAGAATAAAATGTTTTTTATTGAACTTTTTTAAGTCAATAATAGTAACAGAACGTTGGTTATTTTTTATTCATTATCAAATGAAGACATAACCTTGCTAACCAATACACAAGTTATTTAATTAATATACAAAAGATTTATTTTTTTTAGCTACAAGATAACTCATCACGAATGTTTGAACTTCGATGCAAACTAAAGTTTAGTAACTGGTTCTACTAAAAGTGCAGATAACGCTTAATATTAACAACTGTATTTCAAGAGAGTAGTGTTTTTTGATTACTTTGCTCATTATTTTCTATCCCTATTGACGCTAGCTGAATTCCTTAACGTAAAAGTCAGCTGTAAGGATGAAGGATTGCTTTACTTTTTTCCAAAAAAGGACATGATAGATTTCTGCTGGCGATTTCCACCCTGCTGAGGTCCACTTTTTTTACGGACAGGGGGATTTGATGCTTTGGCCTTTGGAGGAGGAGCCTGCTTAGGTTTCTCATTTTCGTCCTCAGAAAATGATTCCCAGGCCTGTTCTTCTTTTGTAATTAAGAATCCTTCGTCATCATGAGTAGTGACCGTCTTGGTAACTTTACGCTTACCACGTTTTCGTCCATTGGATATAGAAGTTATAGTTTCTTGGGCTTCAGGAGCAGTATTATCAGTCGACGGCCTATTTGATTCTAGGTCAATGCCCTCTGGTTCCTCGTAACTCGTAGCGGCAGAAGTAGCCGATTTTCTTGCTTCATCAATCGAATCATGATCATCGTCCATATCCATGATATTCTTTAAATCGTCATTCTCCTTTCTATGCTGATTTGTTTGTAATTCTGATTTTCTTGAGAAACCGGCTGGCACTGACTTATTCTCAGCTTCTGCTGATGTTTTACTGTCAGTCGAATTCTTCCGTGAGTTTGGAGGTTTCACATTTCTGAACATGTTGGAAGAGCTTGTCTTCGGCTTTTTCAGATCTACTTCGGCAGGCTCTTTTTTGATAGTAGGAGGTGCTTTAGCGGGGTGTGATATCGCTTTCGCTTTCAGGTTTCTTGGCTAAAATGAAAAGTTAGTTTAGTTTATATCGAAAACCTCAGTTAACATACTCTCGAATTTTCATTATGTATGAACCCATATATTTCACATTGTTCTTTTTGGTATATAGCATCATTTCCTCGTAAATTGTAAATGATGGGCAATAACTCATCAAAATCCTTATATATTAGTTAAAAAAACAAACCTTCTATTTTTGAGTAACTTACGACGACTCGATTTGCCGATAGAGCATAAATGTGAGCCTTGTATCCCTCTTCGAATTGACTGCATACGTCCGAGAGAGATTCTTTTGTTGCAAGAGCGTATTGAGTAAGGAAATTTGATGACAGATTGTCCGACTCACTGTCCAAATCTACCAAGGAAGTAGGGTCTTTTGGCACACCATGGATAATATACACTGGATAAAGTTGATCGTTTTCTTCGTAGAAGGCGTTCAAATAACTGAATTATTAGATAAGATCATAATTAGTATAATCATTCTTACTCTTGAGCATCTTGGACAGGTATCTTTAGACTTAAACTAAGTACAGTCTCCGTCACCTATTAGCGTTAGTAAAATGCAGTTAGCCACCAAGAAAAATGATTTTTACCGCTGATGAATCGTTTATAATATTTATTTCTAAATACTTCCTCCATTCTTCCATTTTTAAGAATTGTGAAGTCCTTATAGTAGGGAAGTGGAGTGTAAAGTTGATTAAAAATGCCGCCTTTCCAATACCCTTTAGACTCAGTTACTTAAAAAAAAAAAAGAAAAAATTTAAAAGCACTTTTATTTACTATAATTTAATCCAGTACATAGATGAACTAGAAAAAGCAACTGGTCTTAATACGGTGTTTTCTTACCAAATTCATATAAACTATTTTCAAATGGATCTCCTTTATACGGGAAGCACTACGAAAGAAGGAAATATTCTACCTTGACCTGGATACTTCAAATAACTTCTTTACTCGATCAATTATCAAATTCAATAGAGTATGGTATCTATATAAAGTAACTATAACATTGATTTGATTTCTGTCAATACAATTTCATCGAAATATCATATATGACTATGAAAGCACCAATTACTGTATAATCAATACCAGACGTACTTAAGTATGAACGGAGCAAGTATAATTAATCTCAATTCTAGAATACTTTAAATTTGATGAAGACATCCACGAGAACTGCTGTACATTATTTTTTTATTTACATCGTACTAAAGGGTATTCATACAAAGTTGTAACCTGTTGTAACTCGAAAGTATTGAAATATCTAACTTGGTACTATTAGGATTTAAGAGATATTCAGGGTAATAGTATAGAGAAATAACATCTTCTATTGAATTTTCGGTTTGCAATAGCTATCATGGTAGCTTCTCGGCTATAGACGGATAAGTGACTAATTTACATGCGTGTAATATGCTCAACCATTTAAAGTTGTATCGTAACTTACTATAAATAATCTTTTTGATAAAACCTCTTGATTTCTTACTAACTCTGAGTGACCATTTGTTTTTATATATGTCAAACATTTAGTATAGAGTAACAATAAGATCAAGTAACAAACATTGTATATGCAGTGCTACACAGTATAGAGGAAATTCATCTGAAGTTGCAGTCACATGAATGGTAGCTTCAATCTTTGTACAAATCTATCAAGAGTCCCTAAGCGTTTGTTACGAAATTGGAAAGGAAATTTACCAAGGTGCTGGGGACGCATAACAGCTTCTACTTTTCAGTCGCCCAAAATATTAAGACCATCAACTAATTTCAATTGTTGGAATATAAGGCCGTTTTCAACCAAAATGCTTTCTCCAAATAAAAGTAGTTTGTTTAGAGAAGCTGAAGATAAATTCAATGACAATTATGATAGTGTACTTGTGCAGAATCTACGAGCCAATGCGAAAGTCGGCACAGATCAGTGGAGACGCGCTGCCTCGCAGCCGGTAGAAGTGAATTTACGTATGGATCTTAATACTCGATTAAATGGTGAAGATAATCACGATTTGAAAAATTCCATCCATTATGGAATAGCTTCTAAAATTGTTTTGGAAACCATTGAAAAAAACGAATTCAAGGGCTTGCGAAACATGGTTGACATGATTGCTCAGGCTTGCCGTGATCAATTTGAATTCCGTGATTTTTTTGTCAACGTTCGATTACCCAAGAAAGTTTTGCGTTCCAGAAGCGGATTGGTATATGACGCCGAAAGACATAAAGATTATCAACAAGACAGAGTCAAAATCTTCGATCTAGAGTTGGCAACAATCATAGGTATTCATCCGTTTGAACGAAAGGAGAAGCAAAGGTTAGGTATAGACATATCTTTTAATGTAGGCAGTGATAAAGAATTTGACTCTCTGGCGATCTCTGATTTGTGTCATGAAGTCGCAAGTTTCGTTGAATCTTCTAGCTTTCTAACCATTGAAGCGTTGGTGCACAAACTTTCCAAGTTTCTATGCTTCAGCCAATCGGTCGATTGCGTACATATTAAAGCAGAGAAGCCTAGTGCTATAACATTTGCAGATGCTCCTGCGGTTCAAATTTATCGCTCAAAAAAGACTTTCTTACAAGATTCCTTTCTCAAGTGTGAATCTAGCATACCGAAGATCGCCTATATATCATTTGGATCCAATGTTGGTTCTCGCATCAAAAATATAGCCACTGCCTTAAAGTGTTTTTCTGAAATTGAGGATATTACTCTTTTAGACGTTTCACCATTATATGAGACAAAGCCTATGTATTACGAGAATCAGTCATTATTCATGAACGGAGTTTGCAAAATTGAAACGAGGCTCTCACCTTTGACCCTCCTTCGAGCATGCCAATCTGTTGAACAAAAATTAGGCCGTATTAAATTGATCGATAAAGGACCAAGATGTATAGATCTTGATATTGTGATGTACGATGACTGTATCTACGAGTCTGAAGACCTTACAATACCGCATGTTGGCATGCTGGAAAGAGAATTTGTTTTGAGACCATTGATAGCCCTGGATTCTACACTAGTACACCCTGCTACCCAACAATTACTGCTTAAAAAACTCAACGAATTACCAGATCAGGGAGTTAAAGTTCATGCTTCCTATCTAAATAACTCTGTTGCGGAAGGTGCTGTTGTAATGGGTATCATTAACATAACACCAGATTCATTTTCAGATGGATCTTCTGTTACGCATACTAATGTTGTTGAAGTTGTAAATGAGATGGTAGAAAACGGAGCTTCTATTATCGATTTAGGAGGCCAATCAACTCGTCCAAATGCCACTCCAGTTTCTATAAGCGAAGAAATAGATCGGATTGTTCCAGCAATTCGTGCAATCCGTAATGCCGACATTGATATTCCGATTAGTGTTGATACTTTCGAAGTTGAAGTCGCTAGACAAGCAATCCATGCAGGGGCTAATATTGTAAACGATATAACTTCTGGAAAGAAATGTCCAGATATGCTTTCATTTGCTGCAAAAGCAGAGGTTCCGATTTGTTTGATGCATACGAGAGGTACTCCTCAGACCATGAATTCGCTGTCTATCTATGAAAAAGACATAGTTCAAGAAGTATTCGAAGAATTAAGCGAAAGAGTTCATGCTGCTATAAAAGCCGGGATTCCACGATATAACATCATTCTTGATCCCGGATTTGGTTTCGCTAAAAAAATAGGACAAAGTACTTATTTATTACACAAATTTGAAGAACTTGTTAATAAGCCAGAGTTCATGGACCTTCAATGGCTCTCTGGACCAAGTCGCAAAGGTTTTACCGGCCATTATAGCCAGGACGTAGAACCAAGGAAAAGGATTTGGGGGACCGCTGCGGCTGTGACAACTAGTGTACTAAAAGGTGCGAGTATTATTAGAGTGCATGATGTTAAAGAAATGTCTAAGGTTGTTGCAATGGCTAATGCTATCAAGTTGTCTACCCCATGAAAAAAGGAAAACAAGCCTTAATTTGATATTGGTAAGTTTTCATGTCAATTAAATCTATAATTGTTAATTGTAATTTTATTCTGGTTTACATATACAGTGCTAATAAAGGAATTATGGTGGAACGATTCAGTGAGATAAAGATAAAGAATAAATTGGTTTGAACGCTCACTGAGCAGTCCTCCAGGCAAGCTAAGCTTGTTCCTATATGACACCTCTATTACACTGTTATTAAAAAAATTGTATTCAAAGTACTGCTAACAGAAGAGTAACGTAATGTTCGTATCATATTGGTCTTTCAATTTGTCATAGTACATTTTATTTTTTGTACACTGCTCACAAATCTATTAACTTCTTCCACTTTCAAGTTAAAAGCTTTTGTCTTTCATTTTTAAGATATTCTCTCTCTATTGTTTTTTCATCCGCATCATCCTTCTATCCTTTTTAGACTTCGGTTTGACTACATTTGTGGAAGGCCGGTTACACGAGGGATTATCAAATCGTGAATTTAAAAAAATATTTCGTTATTATTCAAAAGAAAATAGTTTATCTTTCAGATTATTTGCTTTCTTGAATTGTACACCTCCAACCCAGTACTGCAAGGTGGTGGCTAGCGTCTTTCTCACAACCAACCACACCGAAACCCTACTTCTCTAAGTTTCAGGCAGATTAGCCATATAGAACAACTTGAGAACCGTTCAGATAATCTCTTCCAAGGATGAAACCTGAAAAGCTATTCGGAAGGGATGGTGGACCTTTCAATGTCTCATCAAATCGGTTTCACCCCAAAACTTACGGAAGTTCCTTGTTTAGACAGAAGGGTGCTAGAATTGCCAGTGTGATCGGTTTAATATTTATTGTCTTCATGTTTTTCCATGGCTCTTTCTTCTCAGCTGTGGAGCAAATACCCTCTTCCTTGTATACGATGAAGGATAATCCTTCTTACCATTACAAGGAGTATGACTTACGTGACTTAATGAATGTAAAATTTACTGGAGACTACTCTAAAAGCGGTCATATTCTTATTTGCGCTCCTCTTAGAAATGCTCGGGATCATTTGGGTATGTTTTTCGATCATTTGCGCAAGTTGAGCTATCCTCATCACTTGATTGATTTGGCGTTTTTAATTTCTGATACGGATGATGACACCTATGATTCTTTAAAGTCTAAACTGGAGATTATTCAAAAAGATAACGATCCGAAGGTGCATTTCAATAGTGCAGTCATTTACTTAAAAGATTTTGGTGCTTTAGTAGGTCAGGAATTTAGTGATCGACACGGATTTGCTGCACAAGGTCCAAGACGTAAACTGATGGCTCGGGCACGGAACTGGTTGTTGTCAGCTGCTCTCAAGCCATATCACTCTTGGGTTTACTGGCGTGATGTGGATGTTGAAACTGCCCCACATACTATTATGGAAGACCTTATGCGTCACGATAAAGACGTTATTGTACCCAATGTATATCGCCCTCTTCCAGAGTGGTTTGGTACCACTGAACAAGCTTATGATTTAAATTCTTGGTCTGAATCAGAAACTGCCCTCCAATTAGCTGAAACGCTTGATGAAGATGCTGTTATTGTTGAAGGATATGCTGAATATGCCACATGGAGACCTCATTTAGCCTACCTTCGTGATCCTAATGGCGATCCTAATTTTGAAATGAGTTTAGACGGTATTGGTGGTGTCTCAATTATGTCTAAAGCAAAGATCTACTTTGAGGGATGTCATTTCCCTGCTTTCTCATTTGAACGCCACGCTGAAACTGAGGGATTCGGTAAAATGGCCAAGCGCATGGGTTTTTCTGTAGTTGGCCTACCTCACTACGTTATTTGGCATATCTACGAGCCAAGTGATGAGGATAAAGTTATCATGGCCGAAATGGAAAAAGAACAAAAAGAAAGAAAGGCAGCCGAAAGAGAAGCGGAAGCTCAAGCTCATCGTGCTCAGAGTGCTACTCAGCGGTATAATGATAACGGGGCTGAAGAAGGTCCTTTAGCTCATGGTAATGACCAAAGTTCCTAAACATGTTTCAAAACGATAAAAAGTGCTTTTAGTCGTGATATTTTACTAGTTTTCTAGAGGCGATAAAAGCGCAAGCTTACTTCTCTAATTATTTTACCAGCATATTATGTTAATAAGCGGATTCATTTACTTCTAGAGTCTTTCTTTTACTTGTCTCATAATAATTGCCTTTATTTAATTGCTTGTATCCATACGTATTTGATATATCTTAGTGGGTATTGTACGGCAAGCTTTTAAGTCAAAGTTATAAAACTATAGGTTTTTGGAAACGCTCCATAGAGTATAGAACAAAAAAGCTTACGCTGGTCCCTATGTATATGTTTTGACTGAATTTCAGTTAATTTACCTTTTTTTGTTTTATTTTTTCTTCTTTTTGAATGCTGTAAAAATGTGGATATTTTATATAAGATATAAGTTTTTTTTTTTTTTTTTTTGTTGTTTTTGTTGTTTTTTACGATTGCAGGAACGAGATCTTTGTATTGAACAAAAAATGTAAAGCATACTTACGTTAATTTCATTTTCAATTCAATAATGTTCATTGGTATTATAAATAATAGAAGCTCATAGTCAAACAAAAAAGGCACACATAAATCTCTAATCACAATTTGCTCGTGCTTATTTACCCCAAAACCTTTGGTTTCTTGTTTTTCTTCTTTATGGTGCTTTTTTTAGTTTTATGCAGATAGTCTTGCCAATTGTTTACACGTTCATCTCTAGTTTCCTCCCATACTTTGTCCGATTCCATTCTTCGTTTACGGTCCTTGGTTTCTTCATCTTTCTTTGCTTGTTCTCTCTGCTGGTAAGACAGCTCCAGTTGTCTGGCTCGTCGTCTTGCAATTTCATCTTCAATCAATATATCACGCCAACGAATTCTTAAATCAAATAAAAATTCTTCAGATTTCACCTCCTCAGAATGCCATTTCAATTTTTTTTCAGCAATCAGCTGGTTCCTTGCTGTAGTATATGCAGAGTCTAAAGAATCTCGAAGATTTTCATTATGTAAATCAGACTGAGCCTTTTTTAAAAAATTAAATGCATCTGCTGCTTTAGGATTTTCTCTATTTTTGTCCGGGTGAATCATAAGTGATTTCTTTCGATATAAATTGTCAATATCGTCCACAGTCATACCAGGCAATATTCCAAGGACATCGTATGCATTCAGCTTAAAAGATGCAATTATACGTTCTATTTCGCGTCCCTGTCGTATGTTAGCATTGTAATGATTTTATTTTTGAGAACAAGTCAGAAGATGCCAAAGAAGTACTGGAGGGTCCAAATAAAAAAAAAAAATTCAAAAGGAATTCCTTCTTTTAATAAAGGTGTTTAGATTCTTTACAATGAAAAGCTCAATCCAGCTGTACATAATAACATACCTTATTAAGGGTTGTTTCAACCCGATTTAAGAGTTTATCAACATCCGTCATTATTTAATATATAAATAGAAATATATATATATGTATATAATTGTTTTGTTTCAGCTTTTAAAGTTGACCTCAAATGTCCTATTCTTATTTGCAGTGTTTAGTCCTAGTAAGTCAATCTTGTTGAGCAGCACCTTCTAAGTACCAGTTTCGTTGGTTCTCCTTTTGAATCCTTTTGGACATGAGGAATTAGTGAAATTGGAACATTTATTACTTTTAATTCGCATTAAGGGAATCTTGAGACGCGTGATACAAGCTCCATTCACTAAGAACTTTTCGCGTTGGTCACCTTTTTTCCAAGCCGTTTGTTATGCACATGTTATTTATTTAATAGAAAACTTTCGTGATATATAGTTAGAGATATGCAGGATCAAAACCCCTCCGATCCTTCCGACTGGAATTTTACAAAACTGCCACGTCTGAAAGGACTGGATTCATCGATGAGATGCCTTATCTGTCACGATTTTTTCAAAGGACCGGTTATAACATCTTGCTCTCATACGTTTTGTTCGTACTGTATTCGAGACTATTTAAGGGAACATCCAATATGTCCGGCCTGTCGTGCTCCTGAACAAGAAAGTCGCCTGCGAAAAAATAAGGTAGTAGAAGATATTTTAGATGCTTTTCATTCTACGCGTTTAGATTTAATTCAGATTTTACGAAAAGATGACCCTTTCGAAGCTAATTTAAACGACGATTCACTTGCCCTTTCGGTCCCGGATTCTCAGTCTAGCACTGAGGAATGGGAAGAGAGTGAAAACTCTCATCCTTCTAGTTACACAAACAGAAAAAAAAGAAAAGTTCAGAACCCTGTTGTTTGCCCTGTTTGCGCGAGGGAGGTATCTCAGTCTGAAATAAATCAGCATTTAGATACATGTCTAGTAAGTCCTGGTCAATCCTCTACCGAAAATAAGTCTTCTTCACAAGAAGCAGCCGAAAAACAACCCGAATCCACAGCTGTGAACAACTCGGCAGTGACGAATAAAGAATTGCCCGAATCAGAACGTGTTCGAATTCCCAAGCTTACCTATGCTCTATTATCTGAATCTAAAATACGCTCTAAATTAGCAGAGATGGGTCTTCCTACTGAAGGTAATAAACAAGTCCTACAAAGGAGACATGCTCAATGGGTAACTATGTATAACTCCAATTTGGATCAAAAACATCCGGTTTCAAAGAAGGCACTTCTAGCTCAGCTTCGCAAATGGGAGAAAACCCAGAGCAATGCAAATGTAGTTACGAAGGAAAAGCTTGGAGGGTCTGAATGGGGGTCTACCTATGCAGGTGATTTCGCGAATCTTGTACAAAAAGCCAAAAATACAATCAAAAAATCTGATGCTCCTTCACCAGATGAACAAACTTCTTCTACCGCAGTTGACGAGTCTTCACTTTAAGCTCTTATTTTTCAACTCTGGTCTGAATTCCGCTCCTTCAAAATTTCTTTAGCATCTGCATTATTTAGGGTTATGGTCAAAACTTCCATGGAACATTTGTTATTTTGTTTTACGCTTACGCTCTTTTTATTTTTTTTATTTTTTTCTCAGAATAATATTAATATACACTTTTGTTATGAACCAAGCCTATAACTAAATCAAAACTATATTTCTTAAGATTTAGGAGATACATCTACATCGTCCAGCTTGGTTGCGCATTCCTCTAAATCCGGCCAAGCTACCTGAGAGTAGAATTCCTTTGCTGTGTCTATAAATGGTTTAGCACGGAAAGAAATGTGACAACGTAACCATGCATCTGCCGCCATTATACACCAGAATGCTGTTTTTCGATGTCTTCTTATGTCCGTTAATGTGTCTGAATTTGTCCTCTCAGTCTGTCTATAAAGCTCATAAGTCTGCTGAAATATGATAGCCCTTCCCACAGGACCCAACCGTTTTGAGAATACTAAGCTGGCATTCCAATTAGCAGCGTCGTCTACTCTGGAATTAGGCAAGCTACTCAAATACTGACCCAGTATTAAAAAACAGCGAGCAGCGTGATAATAAGAATTAAAAGGCTTATTTAAATAATTTTCCATGGCGGATTGCATACAATCGTTAAGACGCAGTTTGTTAGTTAAACTCATGTATGGACGGTCGAGGTGTATGATGTGTTCTGTAATAACAATCATTTCTGAAGAAGCAGCGTAGTACAAGTAAGCGTTGTCATTGGCATATTGTTTTGATGCAATTTCATAGATTTGATTGGCATGTGTGTAATCACGAAGCATAAAGGAGTAATCTGCTAACCTTCGCAGGTACGCTTCTATCGAGTCTGGCCTATAGACATTCGAGGAAGCAAAAAAATTGGAGTTGTGGGTATTATTTTGTGTAGATATCAACTTTTTAGAAGCAAAAAACAATTTTCCGGTGAAACCACGCCTAGGAGATGCATATTGATCATCCCATTGTCTTACACATTTATCCAGATGCGGAATAACACCATTAAATGCAATATGACTTACTAATCTTTTTATTGACTCAGCGTCTGACTCAAAAAGCAACTGTTGTTCTTTCTGTGAACCGTTAAGTAGTTGCAGTCGCTCTTCAGCAGATAACCAAGAAGAGCGAGGAAAAGGGATTGTGTGTTCATAGTCTAAAGTAGCTTTCTGTGAATGTAGTCTTAGGAAATAACCTCTCCCACCAAACGTCTGTAACATTGTATCGAATATAGCCATTGATAGCTCAATGTCATGCTGATCTTCATCATGAACATAAACAAAGAAATTAAGTATATCATTTGAAACAAAAGCAGGGAAGGATATTTGAGGAAGTGAATTAATTATCTCTCGAAGAGATTCAAAGGGAGTTGGGTTGTGTGATGTTACGACGACAAGGTGCGCAACGGGATGAGAGAATGTCTCGAAAGATGATACTGGCACACCCGTCAAAAGTTGCCGGATGTACATGGCAGTTGACATTTCATAACCTTGCTCATGAGCTAAATTCCAAGCCCATCGTTCTAAATTTTTGTAGTGAATACCAAAAGTATATTTCGAAGGCGCCTCAGGAAGTACAAGGGTGCGATTTTTGGCTGTCAATATATCACGTATGGAGACTACGGGAACATCACTAAGGTGAGACTCTAAAGAATCTACGGGAACAAATTGTAGACTTGTTTTTTCCAGCGTAACCATATGATCTTGCATATTACGTCTTCGTACTTTTCCACGAACATGGTCACCGAAAGGATAAAGCAATTCCCAGAATCCTTGCGAGAAGCCTTTATTTATTGCAAATTCGTCAGCATCGCGAGAGCAGATTACAGATATTCTAGGAACGTAAGCTTCTCTAATAATGACGCTTAATTCTTCTGCAGAACACAATCCATGTGTTGAAGAGTGTTGAGATTCCTTCCCTTCGTCATGTAAAGAACTACTAGAAAATTTTTCATCCAAGGAAGTCTTCGCTGTTGTTTCTGATTGCTTGTCCATTCTATTATAAATTTATCAGTAATTCCTGACCAAACAATTGATAAAACCGAAACCAGGAATTTCTTAATTGCTTTTAAGTGACAGCAGAAAGCACATAAATATTAAAAGAAAAATGGGATACTACCTTTCTGAAAAGTTCGTCTCCTGAATAGAATTTCACAAGTAGTATTGTACACAATTCGTTTGAAAAGCAGCCCATGTACTAAGTAATTTCAAAACATTAATAATTTTACCAGATGTTGTTTGCGTTTACCAGACAAGCTATGATTCCAAAAGAGAAACTTGTCTGTAAATTCTACTAAGTGTTGTGTTATAGTCAACAAGGCGAGTACCATTAAACATTTAGAAATTCTTTAAAAACAACTAAGTTAAAAGGAAAAAAGAATGAAAGAAAATATATATATTAAGAGGAGCAATACGAATTAGTAGTAAAACATGGTTTCATTACTTTAAAATGCTCAAAATTCGGATTGGCTCCAAACTGATCTAAGAATTGTTCCATAATATATATGATAAAGACTACACGCTAAATTCTTTGTATAAAAAGTGAATAACCATATGCTGAATATCATATGGCAGATGGCCTTCCTAAGATATTATGCGTAACTTGTTTGCAAGAAGAGTAAGTCATCTTCATATGAAAACTAATAGTATATAAGTATTTTATTTTGAACAAGTTTCGAGACAGTTTTCTTTTAATTTAAGCAATTGGTGGTTAATAGCTCTCATGCTTTAAGTACTTTACAGCTAGGAAACTCACAGCACAAACAGTTTCGTTAATACTTGCCATTCACCAATTACTACAAAAATTGGTCGGTTTATCCTTTTTTTTCTTTAAATATTCTATAAGAAGTTCAACTTCACGAGTTTCTGCATAGCAAGCTCGACACTTGGCTTGACTTAATCTTTACCAACATGTTTCGAGAAAAACCGTCGGCCCTTCAGACAGCAATTCTTCGTGCTACTGACGAGAAAAATACTAAAGACAAATGGGATTTAATTATGGAAGTATGCGATTTACTTTCAAGTACTTCAGAAGAAACGTATGTGACAATCGAGATTTAGTTTAATGAACCCACTAACTCAAACTGCAAATAGTTGTCGAAATGCTATCCAATTCCTTAATAAACGATTGAATTCCGTAAATTCCAATGTCCAACTGTTGACATTAACTGTAAGTTGACTTATAAAGTATATTTTGAGGACCTATTATCGAGTATAATATGATGAGAGATATCGTTTATGCCCAAGGCATTATTCAACTATTCTAATTACTTGAATTTGCTAACAAAATAATTATAGCTGACAGATGCTATTGTGAAGAATTGCGACCAAAAGACTCAACATGAAATTGCTTCCCGTTTATTCACGGATAGTCTTTTGCACATAGCTGGGAGTCCAAACACTCATAATCAAGTCAAAAGTAAAATCGCAGTATTAGTCGATGAATGGGCAAGAGAATTACGATATGATCCCAGCATGGATCTTATGCAACAAGCCTGCAATGAAATTCGGAAGCTAGGTACGTTGAGTCAATACTTTAACAGATCTTTCTTTCTAACCATATATTAGACATTATTGACCTACGAGCCCCTAAAAAACCGAGCAAGCAAAAAAAGAATAACACAGAACTAAAGAAAGAAGAAGAGGAATTACAATTTGCGTTGGCTTTATCATTATCTGAGGCTACAGCTCAAGAAGCAAAAAAGCAAGAGAAACCTGATGACAAGAATGATTCAAAAGAACTGGTCCAACCTCAAGATACTTCCTTAACCGCGACCCCAGCATCCTCAATTTCTCGTGTACGTGCGCTGTACGATTTTGCTGCTTCTGAGCCTGGTGAGTTATCTTTTCAAAAGGGAGACGTCATATTAGTTTTGGAAAGCGTTTTTAAAGATTGGTGGAAGGGTTCTTGTAAAAACAACGTTGGAATCTTCCCTGTCAATTATGTCGAGAGAATTGTTGAACCAACCTTAAAACAGAAAGAGCAGATGCTCAAAGCGGAACATCAGACTTTTGATGCTCTTCCAAAAATTGATGATCTGCTAAACATATTGTCGGCTGCACCGCCTGAAGCTGCCGATGACGACGAGTTGCAGTCTAAGTATCACGAAACTATTATTTTACGACCGAAACTTATACGACTTATAGAAAAATACGCCTCTCAGAAAGAAGAATTAATGGACCTTAATGAGCGATTGCTAGCTGCTCGCAAAGATTACGAAGTATTGTACGAGCAATCAATGTCGGAAATGAGACGGTATTAATATGCATGTATATCTTAGCTACTACTTTCTTTGACTGCCGATCACTATGAGCTTTTCAATTCTATGGTCATGTCTTTAATGAATATTTCTTTATTAATCGATAAATTCATTAAATCAAATGTTGGTGAAACTTTGATTTAAAGTGAATTTTAATATAAATCAATGTCTCTAAATTACTTTAAGAGCTGGTGGTGTTTCAGTTAGTTGATTTAGCGTTTCCATCATCTTTTACCAATGGTTTAGAAACAAGAGTAGTCTGTATTATAATTTTAAAAGCAACCAACTACTGATACAAAAAAGAAAAAAAAAAAAGAAATACGAATAAAAAGTGGGTAGGTTTCTGCCTTGTGCGTGTTAAATTTGATTCAATACAAACAAGGAGTATATTCTAACTTGCACGGTGTCGCCTTAAACCCAGCAACTGGCTACGTAGAAAACTTGCATAGGTCCTCAAAGGTGCGTTTCTTCATAAAAATTATATAAGCAATTCAACAAGGACTTTAGAACCTTACTATAGTTTGTCAATTGCACAATGATTCTGGGAGCTCTATCTTTCATATTTGGGGGATGTTGTTCTACAGCATACACGCTTGAAGCTATTGTAAGGGAATACCCAAAAAGTGGATTATTAATTACGTTTTCTCAATTTGTATTTATAACAATAGAAGGTTTGTTACACTTTTTAATATACAACCCTTCCGCATTGAAGAATCCCAATGTGCCCAGGAAACGCTGGATGTACATAGTATTCATGTTTTTTAGTATTAACGTCTTAAATAATGTTGCTTTGGGGTTTGATGTTTCTGTTCCTGTACATATAATTCTTCGAAGTAGTGGACCACTAACTACTATGTCTGTGGGATGGATGCTAGCGAATAAGAAGTATACGATTTTACAAATGATAAGTGTTGTCTTCCTAACCATTGGCGTTGTAATCTCAGTTCTTGGGAACGCAAATGACATTCATGTTCACATGTCTTCAACGACGAACTTTACGATCGGCTTCACGATATTAATGGTTACTCAGCTTTTGGGTGCATTTATGGGATTACTTTTGGAAGACACATACAAAAAATACAACGCTAGCTGGAGAGAAAGTTTGTTTTATACTCACGCTTTTTCGATTCCCTTTTTTCTGCCACTGTTAGGTTCAATCCGAAAGCAATGGATGCTTTTATTCACAGACTCTAAGAGTTCCAATCTCTCTCTCTTTGGGATGCCACCAGCCTTTTGGTATATTTGTCTAAACACATTGGCACAATACGTGTGCGTACGCGGTGTCAATTCTCTTGGGTCTCAGAGCTCTGCATTAACAGTAACCATCATTCTTAATATTCGTAAATTTTTGAGTCTTTGCTTGAGTATTCTTTTATTCGGTAATCGACTAAGCGGCGCTGTTGTACTTGGAGCCTGTTTGGTATTCGGCTCCAGTGCAACATATGTCTATAGCCGGCCTACGGCAAAAGAAAACAATGTTGAAAAAGAGAGAAAAAAGAGCACTTGAGCCGATAATACGGATGATGCTTCTTGTATAAGTAATGTTTTAAAGATGCATAATGAATTTCAACCCTCAACTAAACTACGAGATATTTAAAAAACCAAAAAGAAAAAAAGAAAGAAAAAATCTAAATTCATAACCGTGGAAGTAAACCGACATACCAATCCTGAAACTTTTGAGCAGAAGAAGGAAAACTTTGAGTAGTTAGTTCTAGTAAATGTTTAATTTCCTGAAAAACCGATGGAGTCAAGGTTATATCCTGCCAGTCGTCACTCTGCAAATTATCCGGTGGATCATAGCAATAGAGAGTTTTGATTGTAGCAATGGGTGACTGTTGAAAAGAAGCAGTTATGTTCGGACTGTTAAAGAAGGTGACAGGTAAATATGGAGTGAAACACCAAACGTAAAGTGTAGTACGCTGATCAGTGAGACAAAATTTATGAACAGCGTTCAATTCGCGTAGCGTTAACAATTCTGAGGTAACGACGTAAGAAGGATGAACGCAATTGCCATTGATCATAATACAAGACTTATCCAAACGAACGCTTTCGGGGACGTCTTGTTTATCTTGAATTCCAAGCTGCTCTTGACAAGACGGACACTGATACGTAGGCGAATCTATTTCGTATGATTGGGAATTTTCCTAGAAAGAAGAAATGGTTAGACTCACAGACAGGAAACAAAGAGAAGAAAAGTAAAAGCAAATAAGAAAAATAAAAAAATGAATATAATCAAAGGAATGTACTCTTTCAGTTACCGCGACCTAACAAAGCTCAGATAGGTGCGACCTGTGAAGAAGGAGCGTAAGAACAGGAATATCACAACAACCCTCTTTGCAGGGGTACGAAATGAAGCATCCTAGTTTCTTTTTGGTTTATTATAGGACCTATGTATCTCCTTGGGATTTGTGAATTAAATTAGAAAAGCAAATCAAGGGTTTCTTTTAGGTCCACAACTTTTGTTTATAAAGTAACACACTCTAGCAGAATGATTGAAAAAAAAAAGAACTTACCAATGAATTTGGATGTAAAAGAAGAAAAGAGATTCCTGAATAAGACATGTCCTTAGTCGGCGCAAAAGAAGGCATACCACCGTTCTTAGCGAAAACAGCAGGAAAATCGACATGACAAGCCCAGCAATCCATTAATTCTTGCCAATTGGCCGATGGCAAGTCTCGACAGGAGAAAAACCTCGCAAGCTTAACGGAGCAGTACCTACATTGGACGACCTGTTCGCGATTGGAGTCAAAATCCAGAGCTTTCCATGGAACTTGGATATCAAAATTCTGGATACGAGGAGGACAACGAATTACTACTTGTAAAGTGTCATCACGTTGAACCGCTACGACCGGATCGTTCTTGCCGAGGACCAGAGGCAATGAATACGGAATATCACCAACCTGTTTTGGATGCGGCGTAGTGTTTGGGTCCAAATAAACGTTAATGCGACCTACATGCGTCAAATATTCTGACAGCATCACATCTCTTTGTTTGTAGTGGGATCGTGGAAAAGGTACCAAGGTCTGTCAAACAACATTGTTACTTTGAACAAAAAAGTAGAGACCAAGCAACTGAGAGGGGAACCCTTTTAGAAAACAAATTGATTCTTATTTTTAAATTTATTTTTTCAATTCTCTGTTCCTTCTACTCGTTTCGACTTCTTTTACTACGGAGCCTCTTACTATTTGGAATCCTGTTTCACCTTACTTGTGCCCCCACATAGACCAAAAAAAGACTAGAGTATTAGGGACATAGCACTACTAAGAACGACGAGTTTTATCCCACATGAGAGGCCTAGGTGGGGTGTTTTTGATTCTTTTGAGAAGTAAAGGAAAGAGTGAGCATTACAACTAGAGAGCAAATAGAGGGAATAGCTAAAGGAAGGTACAGGGCAGACGAAGGTGAAATAGGAAATAAAAGTTTTAGGAATAAAATTAATAAATGAGTGATGGATCGACTCTGTCTATATCTAAGAAACAAAACCGTTTTGGGATAACTCCAATGACCATCTATTCAATGGACAATCAAAAATCTTGTCAACGATGACTGTAAAAACAGAGGCAAACTCCCCAGAATGTGATAACGAATTAAGCATCCTTATGCAATTGCCATCCAATATCAAGTCTGTGATTATTGAACAATTGAATAGAGAAATAATAAAATTTTTGGCGCCGTTACCTGTACTCTATTTGCTATGCAATATTGCCATTGGAAGAAAACCAAAAAAAGAAAAAAAAAAAAGAAAAACAATCATGTAAAAAAATTAGTCTTTCAACGCATTCTGAGGTTTCTTTTTTTGGATTTTCTAGAATTTCTTTTTTTTATTTATTTTTATTCCTTTGTTTACATGATTTTTCACCTCACTTTGTTATTGTTTACCATATTACAACGCACACTTCATTCAGATTGTTCTTTGTTGTTCTTTAGCTTCGAATCAGGTAACTTAAAGGCGGCAATATATGGTTGTTACCTGGAGTGCTTTGTGATCGACAAAAATTTTCTTTCTCCCATGTTCTTTGGCTGGCAACATCAACAAACATAAACGAGGCATTTCGCTCATTATATTGGCCTTTTGACCTAGTACAATCCAACCTCCTCTTAACCATACACCATAAAAAGCAACATTTGAAGCTTTTTTTCAGCTTTAAATCTGTTTTGACGGCAGAGGATAATTTTAAATTTTTATAAAAATTTTATAAAAGAAAGCAAAACATTTTCCGGTTCCTTTTACCGTTTGTGGTGTTTGATTCTTTGAGAAACTTGATTGTTTTCTCTCTTTTTTTTCTTCATCCATATTTCTTACCTGTGTATTTTTAAATACTTAAATCTTACACAGTTCAATTTTCTTTTTTTTTTGTTGTTGTTGGTGTCTTTGTTTTTATCAGTTAACAAGCATCTCCAAATTTCCTAGAAATTCTTATTATATCTTCTCTTTTCCTTGGTTTATAATTCATCCTTCATTATGGCTAGAGAAACAAAACTTTATGAGACTTTAGGCGTTGATCCTTCTGCTTCTCAAAACGATTTAAAGAAAGCATATCGTAAATTGGCCTTGAAATATCACCCTGACAAGAACCCTAATGCCGGTGATAAGTTCAAGGAAATTAGCCGTGCTTATGAAATTCTCTCTGACGAGGACAGACGTTCTACCTATGATCGCTTCGGTGAAGAAGGATTACAAGGCGGTGGTGGTGGAGACGGTATGTCTGCCGACGACTTGTTTGCTTCCTTCTTCGGCGGAGGAATGGGAGGCATGGGTGGCATGTTCGGCGGTGGCATGCCCCGTGGCCCTCGTAAGGGTAAAGACTTGGTTCATACCATCAAGGTTACTCTTGAAGATCTCTACCGCGGTAAGACTTCCAAACTTGCTTTGCAAAAGAAGGTTATCTGCCCCAAGTGCAGTGGCCGTGGTGGTAAGGAAGGTGCCGTCCGTACTTGCCAATCTTGTAGCGGTTCCGGTGTCAAGTTCATCACTCGTGCCATGGGTCCTATGATCCAACGCATGCAAATGACTTGTCCTGATTGTGACGGTGAAGGTGAATCCATCCGCAGCGAAGACCGTTGCAAGGAATGCAATGGTGCCAAGGTTGTTTCTCAACGTAAGATCCTTACCGTTAATGTCGAAAAGGGTATGCACAACGGTCAAAAGATTGTCTTCAAGGAAGAAGGTGAACAAGCTCCTGGCATCATTCCTGGTGATGTTATCTTCGTCATCGATGTTAAGGATCATCCTAGATTCAAGCGCAGCGGCGATCATCTCTTTTATGAAGCCCATGTTGACTTGCTTTCTGCTTTGGCCGGTGGTGAAATCGTCATTGAGCATTTGGACGACCGTTATTTGACTGTCCCCATCATCCCTGGTGAATGCATCCGTCCCAACGAACTCAAGGTCATTCCTGGTCAAGGTATGCTCTCTCAACGTCACCACCAACCCGGTAACCTTTACGTTCGTTTCACCGTTGATTTCCCCGAACCTAACTTCGCTTCTGAAGAAAAGCTTTCTCTCCTCGAACAAGTTTTGCCTGCTCGTAAGGTCGAGAAGGCTCCCAAGAATGCCGTTACTGAAGAATGTGTTCTTAGTAACGTTGATCCCACTGAGTCCGTTCGCATTGACAACAATGTTAATCCTACCACTGCTACTGCTATGGACGAAGAAGAGGACGAAGACGATGGTGGACATCCCGGTGTTCAATGTGCTCAACAGTAAACTAATAAATATGGTACTGTAAGCTCATATCTTTCCTATTCTTCGGTTATTTATAATATATTCTTTACTATCAACTGGATATCACTTTTCGTTATTACTTATAAAAGGCTTAAAGTGGTTCCATGTCATGTGGTACCCTTGCCAACGTTCTTTTAATCCTTGAGCATCTTGTTACACTTAATGCTTTTTGTTGACCGGTCCATTTTGTGTTTTATAAGCACCGTTTCATCGTTTAAATTTTACCTTTCCTTTCCCCATTTATGAAGGTTATTTGGCACAACATCCTCTAGGATATCTTAGTTATTGTCTTGTGTAAAGCTTGTCGTGCCTTTTTATGTTTAGTTGGGTTTATTACTATACATAATTAATCTACGTCGCAATATACTATTTTCATATCATATAAACTCATATTCTCATACTCGCTGGTAATGATTACATAAGGCAGTAATATAAATTTTTATGCATCAAGTTGAACTCCATTTTTGCGTAACATTGTAAGATAAAGATAACTGAAATCAATTTATAGCTTATTCTTGAAGATGTTCAAAACATTTTGATTTAACCTCGAGTTATATGATCTAAAATTCCATCCTCCGTTGTAAAAAAGTTTAGTCGCTCTTCACGATAATCGCGAGTCATAATGCTGCCAGGTTTGAGAATTCGATACACCTCTGGCCAGCTTTTAATATCGTTCACAGATTGACCAATGTATTTATTATAATCTTGTGTAGAAACCTTTTCCGCCATAGTGCGTTGCTGAACTAAAATGTATACCGGAAACGCAGAGTTCTGAATGTTCCAAGAATAATTGGCTAATTTTGACTGAACAGATATTATAGGAATTTTTAAATCTTCACCAACAATGTGTAAAACTTCAAAATTTCTTTCGTAGAGTTTTGGAGTATCGGTGATAATGTAGTTAAACTGAGTCTGAAACAGGTCGTCATTTAAACGAGAAGAATCTTCCTCTTTATCATAATACCAGTTTGGCTTTTGCAAAAAACGGGTGATGCCCGTCATACAAGGATAGGTGTCTAAATGAACAGTTTCTAAAACAAAAAAAAATTAGCTTTATAACAACAACATTGTTAGCATACCGTAGGAATTATTATTTATTGAGTGCAATTTTTCCAATGCTACTCCTCCGGGATAAGCGAATGTAAAAACCTTCAGTAATAGCGAACTTGCAAAAATTCCAAAAGAAAAGCCAAAAACAGTTGCAATGATAGCTAGCCTTCTGATATTATTATTCATTTTATTTTGACCTTTCAATTGCATCAAACGTGCGAAACCAACTGCACAGGATGAATCAATCCATGGAATGATATAACTGATAAACCGCCATTCTTTATGTTTTAAAAATGAAAAAATGAAGACGAAAGCAAAAGGAACATAAAGGAGGATCCTTGACGAACGAACAGTAAGGAAAGATACAAGACCAAACAGAAATAGGGTCGGATTCATCATAATCCAAGGAATTCTTTTGAAATAGTAGTAAAATGGACTTGTTCCCCACTCTGAGGACTTTCCTTCCAAGACATTAAATACGAATGCTTGTAGTTCGGGCCAGCACCATGTTCCCCAAAACCAGGAATCAATGAAAACCGTAAAAGCTAGAGCAGTTACAGAAGACAAGACACCGATGAGAAAAAGTCGACCTATATGAATTCTGCGTTGACCAAGAAGGGATAAAGATAGCACACTTAAAAGTAGAAATATTTCAGAGCGGATAATGACAGCAGCAAACACCAAGACTGAGATGGACTTATAGTACTTACTCGTCAGAAGAAAAGCTAGAGCGACATTTGTAAACATGAGCCCATATACATTGGGTAATGGTCGTGACATGTAGTATATGAGATGAAACTGACCGGCCGTTATTAAGAGAAATGAGATACCAGCCAAGAACCCGAAACGTTTTCGTAATGCTTTTGCTACAGCCATAAAGCTTTCACAAGAAAGAAAGCCAATGGTCCATCGTACTGCCAGAAGGGAAGAAAAGTGTTTAGCAGGCAAGTAGGAAACAAGTGCTATGAATAAGCTAGGAATAAAACTCCTTTTGACAGACCCGGGGAATTTTTGATGATCGTACTATATTTTCTGTTAGTTTTTATGCTCATATTCTTTTGTCTAAACCAATGTCACTTTATCAAAGAATAGAAGAGTTCAGAAGCAAGTACCTTTGAAAGATCTAGTTTATATGTTTGAATATCATGAATAGCCTGCATTGAAAAGGACTCTTCTACTTTTGTATACGGGGTAATAAAAGCATAGTAACCCATAAGTAGAAGCAATAGTCCATTGGCGAGATACCAAATAAAATCATTTTTAAAAAACCCCATTTTAAGCTGCAAACATCTCATGAATAATTAAGAATGAACATATGTAAACAAAAGCAAAAGGAAAGTACTGCTAGTGCTTTTCGGGATAGTACAGTGTGGTATACTGCCTTAATCTATTTAACATAGACGTTAGAGTACACTAACGGTATTGCAATGCAATCGTTCGATTACTTTAAACGGCAGACGTGAAGAGCCATGATTCTAATGTATAATAATACGTTTTTTTATTCATTAATAATAATTTTAATTTAAAAAGTTTTATATTTGAAATAAGAACTGTTCTCTAACTCTTTGTATCAGTTCTGACGGGTTTGCATTCCGCTTATAGGATCTGGTTTTTCGACTTTCGTTTACCTACCCTCCCCCATATTTCACACGAAACAGGAAATTTGCTAACTTTTGGCATTATTTGTCAGAATGTTACGTTTAACGGTTAAACAATCAAATGCACTTCGTCCTATCGTAAATTCGGTAGGATTCCGAGGCTTTCATGCTAGGTATGTGAATTGAAGGGATAGTTGGAAGAAGCTGGGTGCTAACGTGTTGATTATTAGTGCTCCTCGTGAGGCTACTTTAAAGGAACTTGAAATAAGATTGAAGTCCATCCGTAACATCGAGAAGATTACGAAAACCATCAAGACGGTTGCTCAGACAAAGTTGAACAGAGCTCAAAGAGCTATGGAGTTGGCTAAGAAATATCAAACAGTTTCTAATGAATTTTTTGAGGAGGCTGGAACCCAAGCTCCCAAAGAGGGAAAGACCCTTTTGATCGCTTGTTCTAGTGACAAGGGTCTTTGTGGTGGTATCCATTCTTCCATCTCTCGTCTTGTTCGTAAGGAATTGATTGATCCAAACGTTGAGCAAAACACCAGCCTTTGCGTTTTGGGTGAAAAGGTTCGTTCTCAGCTTTATCGTTACTATCCTGGTTCTCTCTACTTAACCTTTGCTCATATTGGTGGTGCCAGTCCTTCTTATGAAGAGGCTTTGCAAATTTCTAGCAACATTTTGGAGAATGCAAATGAATTCGACAGAATCGTTATCGTTTACAACAGATTTGCGTCTGCCGTATCTTTTGAGACTGTCATGAAGAATCTCTATACTCGTCAATCTATCGCAGAATCCCCTAATTTGTTTGCCTATGAGGCCAGCAGTGAAGTTCATCAACCTTTGATGGAGTATGCTTTTACCAATGCTATCTTCGCCGCCATGGCTGAAGCCCACTGTAGTGAAATGTCTTCCCGTCGTAACGCTATGGAAAATGCTAGCAAGAGTGCTGGTGAGATGATTAACAAGTTCTCCACTATCTATAACCGTCAACGTCAAGCCTCGATTACCAACGAACTTATTGACATTGTTACTGGTGCCAATGCTTTGGGATAAGCTACACAAGGTCCGTACGCTGGATACAATATCCTAGTCTTACTTTTACTGGCACACTCTCGCCTAGTGCTTGCTATTCAAGACTGTGTGAAGTTGTGTTGTGCTTCTATCTTTTCCAATTTCAACCTACGCTTAATTACAAATTACGCTTTATATATCTGATAACGTTGTAGGTTCCTAACAAAGATCCTTGTAGAATGTATAATGGCCTGTAACAGTGACAGTGTTTAGTTTCAAGCGATATATTAGGTAAAGTAAGACTTGCTACGATTTTTTAAAAACCCCAGCACATGTAAAGAGAACTATTATACTTAGACGAATATTGAATTTATGTAATGTAGCAACTAAATTGAAGATAAAAATATTCTGGATAAACCGACATAATATATTTCACTGAAAAACCAAAAAGGTTTTTCATCAGTTATTATATGAGGGAGTCTATTAGAATATCTACGGCTAAACCTATGAGATGGTGAAAGACAAAGAAAAAACAAACGCAGGAATGTAAGGAAAGTCTAGAATTGTTGTGTTTTTGATGAAAGATGACAAAAACCCAAATGTAGCTTTTTAGGACAATAGTAGGGAAAAAAATAACAAAGAAAGAACATAGGATACAAAACCCGTACCATTTGACACCAGAGAACAGGGAAAAAAGGAATAAATGAGAGAATAAAACAGACAGGATATCAACTAATAGCACTAAGCCACAAAGGAATTATCATCTTCATAAGAAAGCTTGTCGAAACGCGATGGTTATACGTTTCCAAGGCATATGAAAGCAAGTTGGCTCCTCAAGCCTCGTAAAATACACGTGATAAGAAATAAAGAACATATTATCAAATCTTTTTATCGTTGTTGATTACATTTCAACTGGAAATCTTTTTCGCGCTTGAATAAAAGAATGTGAGGCTCTGGGACATGAACTTCATACATTTCCCAACCAAGACTCTGGGTAATACCCAGGCCTCTCCATTCTTCCTCATAAAGGATACGTAAAGTACCAGTTTCCGGATTGAAGTAGTCTGTTGGAATCACCTTCAGCATAGCCTTGGGCAACATAACATGTCGGTATTCGTATTCATCATCAGCATATCTATGTAATAGTGTTAGTATGGCGAACCTCATGAATAACAGCAGTAGAAAAGTTCGGTAAGAATTGAGTATATTCACTTTCACGATCAAAATAATGGTTCAACGTTGTTCTTTAAGGAAATTATAAGCCATATAGTGAATAAGCTATGAAAAGGAACTAATTCTTACAGGATATCTAAAAAATCAACATACCTTGGAGAATAGTGAATTTGATCAATAAAAGGCTCTAATCGTTCACGTTCAGAGACGTTCAGCAAGCGAGGAAATCGAGTCTTCGTCATTTTTTGTCCTTCTGTGATCCAACAGCAATCTTTATTGATATTGGTAAAGGCTGGAGATATTCTTGGACTTTGACGATGCCGTCAGTCGGGTTAAGTGACACGCGTATCAAGTAACATCTCTCTTGGAAGTTACACACCACGAACTACCAGCCAGTCTGTGGGAATCTCAATATAGAGGAATTATAGCTTATTTTAAAGCTTTTTTGTTTATAATATAACACGTAAAGATATTATTTTTTTATGAATACTCTGGTTTAAGTTTTGGTAGCATTTTCGGTGAATGCATATTTTGTTCTCTTTTGAAAATTCAGTAAATATTGGCTCACAAATACTAAAAGTTGTGTTTGCAATATGGTAGGTATCTGTAACAATATTTCAAATGGTCAAAATTACACTACTAATGGAACGAATAGTCCTCGATTGACAGCCATCAGGTCGCATTTTCGCAACCAAAGTTAACTGAAACTTTACAAGTCCTGGTAGACCTGAAGGACCAGGAGTAAGTGATTGCTTTTAACTAGTTACTAGTTAAGAATCAAACAGCTACTAACAGAAAGCATAGAGGTAATCCTTTCGATGATGTTTTCGAAGAACTTCCCTCTAAAAAGTACTTTCCGGACTATTATCAAATAATTACCGAACCAATTGCTTATAAAACAATGAGAAGCAAGGCTCGACATGGTCAGTATACTTCCATGGGAGAATTCTATGATGATTTACGGCTTATGGTGAACAATGCTAAAACATATAATGCACCAGGAAGCTTTGTTTATGAGTGTGCATTATTAGTCGAAAAAGCTTTTACTGAATTAGAGGCTAAACACTCTAGTCAACCTCCACCTATGACGGACTCAAAGGCACCCATCTCAGCTGATGAGCAAGCCTCTGAAAAAAACCCTGAAGTTTACCAGATCATCTCTAACGTTATGGATTCTTTACGGAATGCTCAAGATTCGACTGGTAGATATCTAATCGATATGTTTATTGATTTACCCAGCAAACGACTTTATCCGGATTATTACGATATTATTAAAACGCCAATGACGATAAAAATGATGGAGAAACGCGTAAAGAAAAATGAGTATAACTCAATAAAGGATTTCGAAAGTGATTTAAACCAGATGTATCTCAATGCACAAACATACAACGAAGCTGGAAGTTTTGTTTATGAGGACTCGGTTGCTCTTTCAAAAATATCTGGCCCAATATTGGCAGCCAGCGAATCTGAAGATGTTCCAAAAGATGTTGAGAGTATTAAAAATGAATCATCACCAAACCAAAGAATGTCTTCTACCGCTCCATCTCTCGAGCCACAAACTCGAGAACCTTCCGTCGTTAGTGATAACTTGCTGCATGAAAAATCTTCAATAGAAGCAGAAAGCAAAGAGAACATTACTGACGAATTTTCTAATCAAATGTCAGCCGATGTTGAACAGCAACCTTCCAAGCCTCGAGCCATTGATCAAGTTTGTCAAACTAACTACAGTGCATTTGCCCTTATGAAATCTTTTCCTACTCAACCGGTTCCGGATCTTTTAAACTCTACTCATAAATCAATTTTAGGTAGGTCTGACGCTGTGTTTCCTAATTTTCCTCAAACAAAAGTGATTGAAAATACGGCTGATGTAGAGCGTCTATTTTATTCATTTTTCTTGTTTGCTCCTTCTCATACGTCGTTATCCAATCCGTTCTGTGAACACATTCCTTGTCCATCTTCTAATGCATCAGAAATATCTGTTGTAAATGTGTCACAACAGCATGCTATTATGAATGTTATTACAAATATCAATCCCATTATGTCTATAAAAAACTACAATATTTCGGTACTTCATAACGGTAAACTACTTGGACAACCGATTGCTGCTCCTCCCCAATTGTTACAGCTGGCCGGTCCAACGTACTGTAACATTGATTCAGTTAATTATGCTTTCGATGTAAGATTAGGACCGGGTATGAATTGTTTGGAATTTATAATAGCAGCTACCGAGCCCAGTAATATTCAACCTGCTTCTGAAGATATATCACAACCTTCTTTCACTGTCATAGAGAAAGAACGATTTGTACTTCTGCTTTATTTACGTTGCTAGCATCCTTTCAGAAAAATCATCATTCAAAATAAATATGCACGTTTTTTGTTCCATTCTGATTTAACATATATTTTATTGTACATTAAGATGACAGAGAAAGAAAAACCTGATCCAAAGAAGTAGCGGACTGTAACTCTTGACTTGAATTCTCTGCGAGCTGCTGTCCAAGCCATTTTTTCCAGCGTTCCACTCTCTTTTGATTGCGGCGCTTTGAGCTTTGACCAACCCATAAATTATATGAATTGATATAAACATTTTCTGTATTAGACTCGAAAAATATCATATAAGTATCCGTTGAAAAAAATAACTGTAAATTTGACTTGCAAAATCGCTCATTAAAAAGCGAATGCAAACTGCTAGATTCTCGGCCAGCGAGATATCCCTTCTGAGAGATTAATTGCAGTGACCTTTTCAAGAAAGGCATTCTTACCTGCATCAAGTCGATACCTTCTGTAATATGGGATATTGCGTAGCTATCCACATAATACATAAACGCCTTAGCCGGATCATCAAACTTATGGATTGTAAGGTCAGCGGAAAACAATTGTTGAATGCACAGCTTTTTATCTAAAGGATACCACCTCATGTTGAAAATCTTGGTATCGGGTGCCAAAATGGTTTCAACATGATTTCTATAAATCATCTGTTCTCGAGCAGTAGTGACTGAATGGGCTCCGTCGGATTCGAATAAAAGGAGAAGTTGACCAAGTTTGGGATCTAATAATATTTCATGAACGCGGTAGAATACCACTTTTAACAATCGCTCAATAGAACTGATCATATAACAAGCATCATTATTTAGTTTTTGAAGATACTCGTGAAAATCGCTTCCAGAAAGAGCACCCTTCAAATACTTCTCGCAGGTTTCGAGTACAGTATCATAATTAATGGACTCAGCTGTATCAGAAGCTTCAATATACTTTTTGATTTGTTCAAGTCGAGAATAAGAAACGCAAATCAATCTAAACAGCACATACATGGTCGCATTCCCAAAAAAATTATATCCAATTGTGTTTTTTGATTCTTCGCCTTGCAACTTCATCTTCATTTGAGTATCAGAATCTATCGGATTTATGTCGCTCATGGTGTCGTCTTCTGTCTGTGTATCGTCAGTCTGAATGCTCATTTGAGTTGTATTGCTGTTATCAGCACTCTCTGGGTGTACAAAAATTTTGCTCAATCCGTCACGATGTTTTTGCACAGACTCAATGTTTTCAGAAGAAAGATCACTTTCCAAAGTTTCTCTGGGAAGCGGGATTCCAAAAAATTGTGATAATAAAGCTTTAAGAACAGCACTTATCCTTCCTTTATCCGCATAAGAATAAAAAGATGAGTTCGAAAGTTGAGCATCACTAAGTCTTAAGATATTCAAAAAAATTTGCCGATCGCCCAAGACCTGGCTAAATTGGAACCCCTGTGCAGCTTGACCAATGCTATGCTTTTGACGTTGATATATATCATTGATTTCATGTAAAATCCTATTGTAAGAAAGTGCCCTTCGATCTTTGCCCTCTATTTTACAGCAACGTTCATCCAATGCTAATGAAGAGTTTCGAAGCTCAATTTGACGCCAAATTTTATTCCACTCTCTTTTACAACGGCGCCACTCTTGATCTTTTAATTTGAGACGCTTTAATAATACAGGGGTTGCTTTTGAGGGCCTTTTAACAAGAGCGTCAAAAGCTCTCAACGAGTGTTCTTTTCCGTAAACAGTTTGTAAAGCCGACTGTATTAGGGCTTTCTGATCTAGAACCTTGTTTAAAGCCTTCGTATGTGTTTCATCGTTAACAGCCTCGCATAGCTCTGCCAATAACTTTATAGTTCTCTGGTTAACTGAAAGAATTCGGTCGTATTCATAACGTTCGTCTTCTACTAATTGCAAAGCTTGCAAATACTGGTTTTCAGAATGCTTGACATTCTTTATACCAGACAATTTAGGAGCAACCAAAATATACTCGTCATTAAGAACTGAATTGGAGAGCGCATCACGACCGGAGCAAGTTTCATTTTGTTTGTCTTGAGGGATTCTGCGATATGAATAACCAACAGATTCATAAGTTTCGTTAATATATCGAGACTCATCAATAGGAATGTTTTTCACTAATATTGGGCTATCATTCCATCCAATGAAGCCTGCAAACCACAACGTCAAGTTGTCATTTCTGACAAGTCTAGAAAATGAATTCAACAAGTCTGTTTTATCCATCAATTTTTCTCTATAAAGGTGCAATAATTCCAAAAACTTATGAAATGAAAAGTTATCAGATAGATGCTGTCTTATTGAACTGAAAACCAATAATTCTTCTTGCGTAGCGGCATAATGAGAAACGGGGCTCGTTTTTTGTTGATAACTAGGGATAGCATAAGTAGTTGGTAACTCGTCAGGATGTTGACGAATGTTTTTTGAAGTTTTTGAGATAGATCTTCCTATCTGTGCTGAATGTGCTGGACGTAGTCGTCGTTCTCGCGCCTGCGCAGCCGAAGGTAAAGTGAAATTCCCAACAGGAGGTAATGCATTAGGAGCCGGAGCACTTTCATTTTGTTGGACTTCCTTTGAATCAGAACTATCTGGTAAAAACAGCTTAAATTCATCCAAAAGGTCCGGCGAATCTGAAAAAATTTCGGATACACGAGCTCGCACTTCATGGATAGATTTTTCAGCTTTTTGATACGTCCGTAAAACACCTAAAAATTCCATATACGTCTCAGAATTAGGGGGATACCTTTCCTTGACTTTATTCATGTAAGCAATAGCATAGTTAAAATCTACATGAGGTTTTGAAGGTAATGCAGAAGCATTATCACCAGAAGCTGGAGACTGTCTTTCGTGCTGGATTTCGGAGGTGGCAGGCTGTTGTATTTCAACGTATTGACCGGAAGGTGCAACGTTGGAGGAAACGTTTGCACTTGAGGTCAGTGGGTGCATGGGAGTGCCAATCCGAACGATACTGGTGTTGGATGAATCCGTATGAACTTCTATTTTATAACCAGATGGAAGAAAGGTATTAAAACCTTCAATAAGTTGAGGATAACCATTAAATAAAGTTGCAACTCGATCGATTACACCTAGAGTATCCAGACTAGACGGTTGTTAGCGACAGAACTATCGAATAATTAAGTAGAAAACGTTCATAGGGAAAAGCAAAGACGAAAGGGTTTCATGATGGATGATGGAAAAAAATTAACTTACCTTTGTGACTTAAAATCTCGCATAATTTCCAAAAATTTATTGTATACCTCTCGTTTTTCTGAAAAATAATACTTTACCAATTCGAGATAAGAAAGAGCGTCATTGACATCTAAAGGTCGACTATTTGAGGAAGTCATAGCGGCAAGACCTTCGTCTGTTTCCACGCTGCCAGATTGAGAAGGCATTGAGGAAGAGTTATTTTGGGCAATTGCTTGCTCCTTTTGGTAATCATCAAACTGTCGTTTCCTGTTATTAGAGGCGACGTCGAAAGACCCTTCAGGAATGATATTCTGATTATCTTGAGCAGTGTCTAACGAATGATCAGTCCTAGCAGACGTATTTTGTACATCGGCGGTATTCGATGGATTCAAGTTTTTTATTCGCAAATCATTATTTATATCTTCCCTTTGTTAATATCCAAAAAAAAAGCATCATACACCTTGATGAAAAGCTTTGGCAAAAGAACCAAAGACAAAAACTTCAAGTTTTTTACTAACATACCAATATGATCGCGTTCCGCGTCAGTAGACTCTTTCAACGTGTTCATTACTAGAAATTCATATATGCAAACAAAAATAATCTATTATTTGCTTGTCTAACAACTTGTTTCTGCTTGACGCGTATTGGGAGAATTCAGTACTGCTTGTTGCAGTAAATGTCATCACCCATTCTTTACCTAAACAACTTTTCATTTACCATCAACTCTAAAACTCAACCCTTCAGTAAAAATAATTTTTAAAGATTCCATTCTTAAATATAGAAGAATATTTAACTTTCATTCTTCTCAAATATCTTCTCAGTATTTGAGTTCCATCTCACATTACTTTCAATTTCTATCGCCTTTGGTTTCATTATTATTACTTTAAGGTAATGTATCGTGGGTTATAGGTTATGCACTATACAAGTTGTTATGAAGAGCGTTGTCGTTATTTACAGTGATACGCAAGGCAAATACAGATGGTAAGAAAAGCTAGAAAAAACTCATTAACAAGTACAACAGTGGGTTGTTATGTTTATTGATTTCTTTATAAATCTCCAATGTTTATCATCAATGATTTGTACGTCGCGATGCACTTGTGTCCCACTAAAATGACAAGTTGTATGTGGTTGCCGGAGTAACCAAAAGTAAATAAATAAAAGGGTGTGTGTAAACAATCATTACTGTCGTCAATTGCAACATTGTACATTGGATCAATACCCATATATTGCATATATATCCGAATCACGTTAGTAAAATTTTGTTTGGATTAAATTTTTATTGCTCTCTCGTAGGAAAAGGAAGGAGTGTTGATTGAAAGAACACTCATTAGTACTTATAAACAAAGTCAAAATGATGAGGAAACCTTTACCTGATCATAATGATACTAATTTCATACACGCACGGTCTCCTAGAAATAGTTACAGGTTTGAAGAATCAAATACGCCTCAATATGCTGGTGAAGAGGATTCACATATAGCGAACTACAGTTGGGAAAATCAGGATGCATCGTCTGAACAGCTTGAGCTTCCTGAAGACGATTCATTTTCCTTTACAAATTCTATATATGATGTGAATCCTACTATGTTAAATAGCTCAACTACTCCTCCTGTTCCTCCTGTACATCGCATTGGAATTGATCAGGATCGTCCGTCTAATTTATACTCCCGTCCCAATGAAACGTTCATTGAACGCAGCGACTCAGAAACCTTAAGTGCCGGATCTTATGCGGATAAAAAGGAAAAATTTATGAATGAGTATGAATCTGACTATGCTATGTCGGACGATAATTTTAGTGGACTTGATTCCGCGTCCGTTGTGAATAAATCGTTTTATCACGAAATGCAAGAAGTCCCCATAATGCACGATAGCTTGGTTGTCGAATGTCCCTGCCCTTCTGACTTGGAGCATATGCTTGGTTCTATAGTACAAACCAACCCCGAAGAGGCAAGCTCTATCCGGTATACTGCGGTGACTTCCAATCCCGAAGATATGATGGTAAATGAGCTAAAAGTTAGAACAAGCCTGTTTGACCGAGATATCCAAGCTGCCATTTGTATGACTGTAGGCCAAGAGGATCTTGCTTCTTTTGCATTAACACTATCCAGTGTTATGGAGAATGTGAAGTATTTAACTAAACGTAACAAATCGAGAGTTTGGGGTGTTGAAGGTTGGAAAAGAGTTTTGACCTGTATAGTGCTTGATGGCCGGAATTCGGTACATAGAAGCGTTTTGGATTTATTATCCACTATCGGTGCATACCAAGCTAGTATTTCCAAAGGTAGGATTAACGGTAAAAAGGTTTTAGCTCATATGTATGAATTCACCAGTACTATTTCTGTGGACGAAAAATTGAATATTACGACTCGAAATGATGGAAATACACCTATGCAATTACTAGTTTGCTTAAAGGAAAATGAGAGCGGGGCTCACGATTCCCAAAGGTGGTTTTTGCAGGGTATCTGTTCACTTGTTCGACCGAATGTTTGCTTATTCGCAAAGGTTGGCTCTAAATTAGAGACAGAATCGGTATACCATGCTTGGAAAAGTTTCGACATTAATTCTAAACTTGGCGGAATATGCGGCAGAACAGTAATTCAAACTGGCAGATGGGGACAGAAGCTTCTTTCACCTATCACCGCTTCTCAACATTTTGATCAAATGATATATAATAATCTTAGGCTTCCATATGACAGTTTCCTAGGCTACATTTCTAATACGTCTAACGCTTTTTATGGTTTCCGCTATATAGCCTTGCTAGATGATTTTCCTGATCCTGGTCCATTGACCCAATATTTTACACGGAAGAACATGGAAGGAAAAAAACAGAGTATCTTAGAAGCTAATGCATACGTTGCCCAAGAGCAACTATTGTTTTGGAAAGTTGTCACTAAAAAGCAATCAAGATGGTATCTGAATTATGTTCCTGAAGCTCAAGCCGAAGTGAAAGCTCCTGGGTCTATGGTTAAAGCCTTGGAGGCAAAGAGAAGTGATATCAACAGTAGTTTCAGTCTTGCTATATATGTTCTTTCGGACTTCTTTTCTCTGTGGAAAACTAGACATAGTTTTCTTCGGTTTCTCATGATGGCTATGCAAGTTTTCATTTTTGGATTAGAGAGATTGTTTGGGTTCTTCAACTTGGCAAACTTCTTTCTTTCTTTTCACTTCATTTGCAACAGCACTTCATTCAAGTATTTCAACCCTTATGGACCATGGGGTAAGACATTATTTTTAATTTTTGAATATATATTTCTGTGTACTATATTTTCACAGTTTGTTTTAGCAATGGGCAACCGTTCCAGAGGGTATGTTTTAACTTTCTACAAATGTTTATCTAACAACTGTCTAGCTCTAAAAAGCTCACTCTGCTTAGCCTGGTGATATTTACTTCTGTCATGATTTATTTCTTATTTTGCATATTTTACGTTTCTCTAATTCCCATTTTCATACATTCCTCTCACGGGTATAATATCATAGGCAACAATTATTTTACGAACGTAATGTTGCCTTGCTTAATCGTTCTAGCATGCTACATTTTCGTTTCGCTGATTTCGATTGATCCACTCTTTCTCTTTACATGCCTATGGCAATATGTCCTGTTATTGCCGACTCGCATCTACATGGAGCAAGTCTATGCATTGTGCCATCTCAATGATGCTTCGACTCTTAATGATTTAGATGTCGAAACAAGCAATGATTTAACCGAAACATATCGAAACGAAAAGAAAAATAAGTTTGCTACGATAGCCATACCCAAATCAGAAATGTTGAATTCTATTTACAATTCAACATTTCGAAGTTTTAGTGACGATGATGATCGTAATAGCGGTGCGTCTGTAAGCAGGATGCATACTAACCCCATTTTGTTAAGCGCCCAAGACTATTATCAGGATATGCGAACTCGATATGTCTTGGTTTGGGCTTTGAGCAATCTGATTCTCGCAATTGTCTTGCTACAAGTCTTCCAGGGTGAAGATTCGATAAATAACGGCTACCTAAAATTTGTATTTTGGGCCTTTATGATATTTGCTTGTCTCAAAACAGTTGGTTCTACATGCTTCTCTGCAATCACTAACATTGCTTCTATCGGTGCATATATTCAACGAACTATCTGATTAATGACAGGAGTGGGAAACTGTACATACACATTTTTCTTGTATTTATTTTTATATCTAATGATATCCATTTATTTGTAATTTAAAAAACCTTATATTGTACTTTTTAATTTATGACTTACTCGCCTTTTTCCAAAAAGACAGTACAACCCTCCAAAATATCCGATTTTGCGAGGTTCTCACCGTTGAAGTCAGTATCAACAATCTTCAATGATTTGCATTTTTTGATTAAAGATTGGATACTAGCAATTTCGGCATTGAATAATTCTTGCTGTTTTTGACCGGGGTGAACGTACAAGACAGCATCGGATTTGACGCCATTATCAGCCATCATGGAACGACTGGAGTGAACAACTGTAATTATAGATTCGTAGTCCTTAGCAGCTTGTTCGAAGGCATAGTCTTCTCTAACCACAGGGAACTTAGCCTTCACGATACTAGGAGTTGTGTCGTTAGGACGACGGGGAAGGCGCTGGAACATTTCTTCAGTGACATAAGGCATAAATGGATGCATCAATCTTAAAGAAGTATCTAAAACAGTATAAAGAGTTTGCTTGGCAGACTCTTGTTGAGTTGGAGTTCCATCACTGATTAGGTATTTGGAGTTCTCGATGTAAACGTCACACAATTCATAAAGCCAGAATTGATAAATGGCAGAAGTTGCTTGTAAGAAATTCATCTCTTCCATATATTTGTTCATGGCATCTACAGCAATATTCAAACGATGGAAAATCCATTTTTCAACAAGGGACTCTTTGCCAGTGGGCTTGTCAGTTGGATTAGGGACGAAAGAAGATCCAAGACGGCCCAAAGCGAACTTCGTAGCATTGTAAAGCTTATTGCAGAATTTACGGTAACCTTCAACACGAAGAATGTCCAAGTTGAGGTCGCGTCCACCACTAGTCAAAGAACAAAGAGTGAAACGTAAAGCGTCAGTACCACATTGAGGAATACCCTTGGGGTAACTCATCTTTTGGCCCTTCTTAGCTTTTTCAATCTCACGGCTGTCTAAATTACCAACCAAGAGCTTCTCGTGCAGAGCTTGAAGGCTGATACCCTCAATCACGTCAATGGGGTCTACGACGTTACCTAAAGACTTCGACATCTTACGTCCTTGGGCATCACGAACAAGAGCATGGCAGAAAACGCGCTTGAAAGGAACCTGGCCTGTAAGCTTGATACCCAACATGACCATACGAGCAATCCAGAAAAACAAAATATCCCATCCGGTTTCCATCAAAACGGTTGGGTAAAATGTTTTGAAGTCGGCAGTATCGTTGGGCCAGCCTAAGGTAGAGAAAGGCCACAAGCCAGAAGAAAACCAAGTGTCAAGGACATCTTCGTCTTGCTCCAAGGTAAAAGATTTGCCGGGGAAAGCTGCCTTGGCTTTTTCTTCGACTTCCTCAATTGATCGGCCACTAAACCAGTAACGATCATCACTCTTATCATGGTTCTTCGCATCACTGAGCTTAACAAAGTAAGCAGGGATACGGTGACCCCACCATAATTGACGAGAAATACACCAATCCTGAATGTTTTCCATCCAACGAATAAACTCCTTACGAGAGACCTCAGGGGCGATATCAATTTCACCAGAACGTACAGCATCAGCAGCAGCATTCGCCATTTCCTTTTGGTTAACCCACCATTGAGGTTTCATAATAGGTTCAATAATATCAGAAGTTTTACCGCAAACAGGAATAACCATTGCGTTATCCTGAGTACCCACAAACAAGCCAAGTTCCTTAAGGCGCTCAACAAGCTTGATACGGACATCAAAACGCTTCATTCCAGCAAATTCACCACAAGCTTCGTTCAATGTACCATTGTCGTTCAAAATGTTGATAAAAGCAAGGTTGTGACGCTTACCAACTTCATAATCGTTAGGATCATGAGCAGGAGTAATTTTGACGGCACCAGTACCAAATTCCATGTCAACGGCAATATCATCGCAGATGATAGGAAGGATTCGATCACAGAAAGGGTGTTTAACGGACTTTCCGTGAAGATGCTTGTAACGAGGGTCTTGAGGATGGACAGCAATGGCAGTATCACCAAGCAAAGTCTCTGGACGAGTGGTTGCGATAATAATCTTCTCATCAGATCCTTCAACTTCGTAAGCAATCGATGTTAATACACCAACTTCCACAAGGTGGTCATAACCAGGAACCTTAATTTCAGTACGTCCGGTCACTTCAACGTTCTCAACTTCTAAGTTGGATAAAGTAGTTTGTAAAGCGGTACACCAATTTACAAGACGATTGGCACGATAAATAATCTTTTCCTCATGTAAACGGACAAAAGTTTCGACGACAGCTCGGGTAAGATTCTCATCCATAGTGAAAGCTTCACGTTTCCAATCAAAAGAACCACCAAGGCGAGACATTTGCTTCTTGATACGCTCATGATATTCCTCTTTCCATTGCCAGACAATATCGACGAAATCATTTCTGGCGTAATCATGGCGTGTTTGCTTCTTCTCAGCCCAAAGTTTCTTCTCGACAACAGACTGGGTACTAAGGCCTGCATGGTCGAAACCTCCCAAGAAAAGCACCGTTTTGCCCTTCATACGGTTCCAACGAGCTAAAGAATCTTGAATAGCAATAGTGAGGGCATGACCAATGTGGAGAGCACCTGTGACATTAGGGGGAGGAGAGGTAATAACGAATTGACCCTCCTCTTTTACCTTTCCGTCGGGGCCAAATTCGGGTTCGAAAAATCCAGATTTAACCCACCAGTCATACCAAGCTGACTCAACAGCCTTGGGGTTGTATGACTTTAAAGCGGGAGATTCCAAATCTTGAAGAACCTTCTTTTCACCGAGCTTTGTCTGTTCAACATACTCAGCAGTAGGTTCAGCAATCTTGGCTTTCTTATCAACCTTTGGCTTTCTGGAGTCCTCCTTGGCCTTCTTTGCGGCTAATTTCGCATGATATTTCTCAAGCTTGGCGGCTTTTTGACGTTCACGTTCTACTATATTTAATAATAGTCAGCATTTTCCGCTTTATTTCTCCTTCATCACGTACATTCTTTCTCAGTTTTGGGTCTTGGAGGTTCTTGAGAATTTGGGGAATTCTAAAATTAACGTTAGTAAAGAATACCATCGTGACAATATAGCTCATACCTCAACCTCCTTAGACTGAGCAGCTTCAGTACTTTTGTCTGCCATTGAGGAATTTTGTTGTAGTAATAACAGACACAATCGGTAAGAAATTCGTAAAATTTCCTTGCAAAACCCTAAGTTTGCTAACATGCGTTCCGCCGCGCAATTTTCTCTAAACTTATTGTGATGTTGAACATACTGCGCTAAGCACTCTAGGTGACAATCAGTAGGTAACGCGATGTAAACAATAAAGCATAGTAGATAGAAAAACGGGTTATTACTAGTTTGCCTATAGTACCAGCTTTAAAATAAAATATTTAAAAATATATTAACTTAAGAATGCTTCTTTCATTTCATGCTGGTCTCTGAGATCTGTTCTAATTGCTTTTTTTTTTTATCTGTAGTTATTGGTACATTTTTTGGGTATCCACCTAGAATGTGGAAGAAAGAGACCTACTAAATAGAAATTAAAATACTTGAATGAAATGTCTTATGAGGTTTACAGACAATATTCATGTCCGAAAACCACTGTACCGGTGTCCTAAGGTCTCTGAATTGAACAGAACCATGAGCTCGACATACCCTTCTTTATCCAATTTTGGCGAATAAGAAAATATGTATATTCGATCAAGCTCTACCGGTTAGGTTTCTTATTCGAGAGTCTTGGGAGTACTTGCAGGTGCGCTTGCAGTAGCTTGATTCTCCCAAGAAACAGCTAAAAATGTAACTGATATTTAATTTATTGATTTTAATATTCTAAGAAATACAATCATCTTTCATTTATCGATGGCTGTACAATTAGCCTGCAACTACTGGAGGCCATTGCTTAGTCCCTATTGATACAATAACACATCACCACAGAAAGCCAACTCCTCTAAAAGAAAGTCGTCGTCTTTATTCATTTTATCGAAATAAAGATGAGATTTTCTAAGTTTTTATTTTCATTGCTACTTGGATTAGTAGTAGCATGTGTTTCAGGTTTGTGAAAGCGCTAGTAGGTGCGAATTCATGTGTTGACATTTAACTAGGTACTGTTCATTCAAACGCCGTAGTTTACGTTTCTTCAATTGATAAAACCGGTAACTATGTTCCTTCATTAAATCCCTCTGAAGCTCGGCTCATTTTTGCTCATATGTTGGGTATTTCTCAATTTCATAAATTAGAGGGAAATCCCAAGGCCGATAAACTGCTTCAAGACTTATTATTACAAGAAAATTCTCTCTCTTCTTTTTTTAATCCCAAATGCGAGATGCTTCTTACCGTTTCGGGCTTGAACTTGGACGAACCTGTAAAAGAAATAAACCCAACATTCTACATAAAGAACACTCCTTCCAGCAACTCCTTTGGGGCATTAATTCGAAGGTTCCAAAAACAATTGCATGCCGCGGACGGGAGAGAACATAGAACGTTCTATACTAATGATATGGGTGGTTCATTGTCAGTTCATGCGCTTTTTCAATTACATCCCACAAAACATGAAGACTCTGTGTTATTGCAAATTTACGAAAAGCTTTTTGGAAAAGTGTCTTCTACGTTCTTTGATATTAACAAAAAGCACGATCGAGTTTTCTTGTCAGAAATTGCTGCTTTGAACGAGTACCTTGAGTATTTGATAATGAAATCTGACAGTGGAAACGTTGCAGATCCTCCTGTCGCTTTTGGACAGATCGTCTCTTTAGAGGTATGTTTCTCTGTTTTTTGAGGGCTCAAATCGGAAACTAACAGCTTAGATAATGTATCACACTGAAGGTGCATCTTCTGAAAAGTATCGAATTGCACGGGAAAATATAATTTCACTTTTATTGCAATTAAAACAATTTTCTTCTGTCGATTATGTACTTCTTCCTCCTTCTGATTTTAAAGCACGGAGTGCTAGATATCAAAAGCGTCAGCTTGATTTAGAAGCATTCGGCGAAGAGATAGACCAAGTAGTGTCTAACAATAATCGAAATTCCGACGGACGCTGCTTTCTGACGGAGGAAGCGTGTAAAAAGGCAACCGATTCCTGTTCTGGTAGAGGCGAATGTGTAAAATACGCAAACAAGGAGTCTTGCTTTGTTTGTCAATGTGATGCCACAGTTGTCGCCGCTGGTAATGGTGGAAATAGAACTGTCCAATGGACTGGAGACACCTGTGGTAAACAAGATATATCGATGGAATTTCAATTTTTCTTTTGGTTCGCTATAGTCGGCTTTGGCTTACTTGTATTTTGCATAAAGTTGCTCTTTAGTGTTGGACAAGAGGAACTAGCAAATGTCTTGACATCTACCACACCTATAACGAAGAAAAATATCTAATTAATTTTCTAAACAAAAGGATACGCACAAGTGAAGTGATAGAAATTTTCCATTGATGTTTTTAATAATTTTGCTAATTCGCGAATAAAAATTACATTTCACCACACTCCATGATAACTACATTCATCTTTGGGCGGGAACTGGTACCAACTGGTGTAGACTCAATTTGCTTTACAACGTCAAATCCTTCAATTACTTCACCAAACACGACGTGCTTTCCGTCTAGAAAGTCACAGGGAACAGTGGTAATGAAAAATTGACACCCATTAGAGTCCTTACCGGCGTTAGCCATACTTAGCAAACCGGGTCTATCATGCTTCAAAGCAAAATTCTCATCGGGGAATGTACGGGAACCATAAATGCTAGTGCTGCCTGTACCATCACCCTAATAATAATATTAGTGTTTTATAAAATAAAAGAAAAGAAAAAAAAAGGAATGGAATCCATTAAACAGAGTATATGGAAAACCATGATGAAGAAACATACACTAACAAAATCCCCTCCTTGGATCATGAAATCCGGGATAATCCTGTGAAAGGTTGCATTCTTATATCCTAAAAATAAGATTAGTATTTGACAAAACTTATAGTCACTGGTCGTCGTACCAATTGGGTTTCGATTTGGTCCTTTGGCTTCTCCAGTACAAAATTGTCTATCATGTCTTAGCTCATCTTCATTGTATATAAATTACACAAAAAACTACCTGAAGTTTTCAGCTGTTCTACAAGAATATTAGTAGGAGAAAGAGGGAAACACATGCATAAACTTACTTGGGAACGGTATTTGAAAACAAGCGAAATTTGACTTTTCCAATATAATTACCTCCAATCCCAATCTAAAAAGAAGAAGTTAGATTAATTGCAACTGTAGTCAAGTTCCGACATACATCAAAAAATACTACAGGTTCTTCGCTCATAGTCCGTAACTAGACAAATGGAATCTTTCAATCAAAGTCCAATAAAAGAATAAAGTAAAAGTAAAAAGATGAAAAAAGAAAAGAAGTTTCAGGTGGAATATACAGGATATTGGGGACGGTAAACGTCGGTCTTTTTATTTATGACTGAAGTATGCTTCAAAGGGTTGTTGATGGATTCGTATCAAAAAAAGTGTGGAACTTCTCGCATTTTGTTAGTAAAACAAGGGAACAATTGGGAATTTAACAACATTGTAAAGGAAATGATTTTAATAAATTTAGCAATATTTGTAAACAATAAATAGGGAGGGAGTGAGAAACGTATAAATTCCTCATCTACTGCATTAGAATTGGAAGGAAAACAATTCATGATGACTCGTAAACAATTGAGAAAAAAAATAATTTTTTTTAGTTGTCATTTATACGTTCCCATTAGAAGGTACCGGGTTTAGAAAAATCATATTCGCTATTGATTAACTCTTTACTGTTAATTCGTTCACCTATTGTCTCAAAAACTTTACCTTTAGGAATCGTAACCATACCAATTCTTTTTCTTTTTTCTTTTTTCTATAAATGGTAAACCAAAGCTCAATTATCGAGTCTACTTTTATGGATAAACGAATCTGAAATTTCAAACTCTTTGTTTATTTGTTTGTAAACAAAAGAATGTAAAAATTGTGTATTCCTTTGGAAATGTTGCACTGCTATTCTTATCCTTGAGTCAATAGATATCGTAAAAATAAATAGCCTTTTGGAAACGCATCCTAACTCTTTTTGATTCATTTTCCTATATTAGAACATTTTCTTCTAACAATTGTTATTATACTATTCAAAGAAGATCCTAGATAGAGATGTCAATTGGATTACGTTGTAAAATACAACATATACTATCCTCCATTTTGGTATCATGGAATAATGACTGCTATACACGACTACGTTAAATTTATATACTAATATGGCGGAATGTGTAAAACCTTTTAACGCGGTGGCATTTTGATGATATTTTATTTGTAACATTGGGCAAAGAAAGGAGCTTAATATGAAAAAGAACCTGGTGGCACAAATATGAAAATTTTAACGGCGCAAACAAGTAAAATGAAACGAAAAAACAAAAGTAAAAAAACAGAACCCGAGGAAAAAATAACGAAATCCAATGAAGTACATTAGTGACTACTTGCCTATGAAATTTTATTGTATATAGATTCTGTGACTGCGAATTCTCATATAATGTAAGTTCACCGCAAGTGAAACTTTACAATAACCTACTTCTCTCAAATAATCGAGGGTCAGTTATAACTTTTTGTTGCCAAAAAATGAGTGAAGTATACGAAGGTGCTATTGGTATCGACTTGGGTACTACCTACTCTTGTGTCGCTGTTTGGGAAACTGCTAATGTTGAAATTATCCCCAACGACCAAGGTGCTCGTACCACCCCTTCTTTTGTTGCTTTCACCGAGGCTGAACGCTTGGTTGGTGATGCCGCTAAGAACCAAGCTGCTATGAACCCTCGTAACACCGTTTTTGACGCTAAGCGTCTCATCGGTCGTCGTTACGAAGATCCTGAGACCCAAAAGGACATTAAGCACTGGCCCTTCAAGGTTATTGACAACAGTGGTGTCCCCACCATTGAGGTTGACTACTTGGGTGAAAAGAAGCAATTCACTGCTCAAGAAATCTCTGCTATGGTCTTGACCAAGATGAAGGAAATTTCCGAAGCTAAGTTGAACAAGCGTGTCGAAAAGGCCGTTGTCACCGTCCCCGCTTACTTCTCTGACTCTCAACGTGCTGCCACCAAGGACGCTGGTGCCATCGCTGGTCTCAATGTCCTCCGTATTATCAACGAACCCACCGCTGCCGCCATTGCTTACGGTCTTGATGCTAAGACCGATGCTGCCAAGAACGTCCTCATTTTCGATCTTGGTGGTGGTACCTTCGATGTTTCCCTCTTGAAGATTCAAGGTGGTGTCTTCGAAGTTTTGGCTACTGCTGGTGACACTCACTTGGGTGGTGAAGATTTCGACGCTGCTTTGGTTGAACACTTCATCCAAGAATTCAAGCGTAAGCAAAAGATTGACATCTCCGAAGACCCCCGTGCTCTCCGTCGTCTTCGCTCTGCTTGCGAACGTGCTAAGCGTGCCTTGTCTTCTGTCACTCAAACCACTATTGAAGTTGACTCTCTCTCTAACGGTGTCGATTTCTCTTCTAGCATTACTCGTGCTCGTTTCGAAGACATTAACGCTACTACCTTCAAGAAGACCATCGACCCCGTCGATAAGGTCTTGAAGGACTCCAAGGTTGCTAAGGGTGATGTTCACGATATTGTTCTCGTTGGTGGTTCTACTCGTATCCCCAAGGTTCAAAGACTCGTTTCCGACTTCTTCCAAGGCCGCCCTCTCAACAAGTCCATCAACCCTGATGAAGCCGTTGCCTACGGTGCTGCTGTCCAAGCTGCTGTCCTCACCAACAAGGCTGACTCTGACAAGACTGCTGACTTGCTTTTGTTGGATGTTGTTCCTCTCTCTTTGGGTGTTGCTATGGAAGGCAATGTTTTCGGTGTTGTCTGCCCCCGTAACACTGCCATCCCTACCATCAAGAAGCGTACTTTCACTACCGTCGCTGACAACCAAACCTCCGTTACCTTCCCTGTCTACCAAGGTGAACGTGTTAACTGCAGCGAGAACGAGGCTCTCGGTGAATTCCAACTTACTGGCATTCCCCCCATGCCCCGTGGTCAAGCTGAATTGGAAGCTACCTTTGAATTGGATGTTAACGGTATCTTGAAGGTTACTGCCCTTGAGAAGACCACTGGCCGTACTGCTCACATCGAGATCACCAACTCCGTTGGTCACCTCTCCTCTGCTAAGATCCAAGAAATGATTGAGAATGCCGACAAGTTCAAGCAACAAGACAAGGACTTCGCCAAGAGATTGGAAGCTAAGAGCCAACTCGAAGCTTACATCTCTAACATTGAGACCACCATCTCTGAGCCTAATGTCATGATGAAGTTGAAGCGTGGTGACAAGTCTAAGATCGAGCAACAATTGGCTGAATGCATGTCCCAATTGGAGCTTGAAGACTCTAACACTGATGCTCTTCGTAAGTCTGAACTTCGCCTTAAGCGTACCGTTCAAAAGGCCTTTGCCTCTCTCCGTTAAAAAGGTAATACAGCGTATATGTCATAGTTTTGGAGGAATTGATTAGAAGACATATTTTGATACCGCTATAAATATTGTCTAGGGTTAAACAAAATATAATAATTACCAGGATCTATTTTAGTATTAAAGTTATTTATTTACATTGTAGGTACTGTAATAAGAAGTTTGAATGAACAAAAGCAACGTGTGATTCGTATTGTATAATAATCTTGTCTGTAGAGCAGCAGTTCATGTTCGATGTTCCGACGTAGTCGTCTAATGTGGATACGGCATGCATTCATTTTTTCGTGTTATAGAAATGCAGATCATTGTTCGATGAAACGTTCTATCGTCTGGTTATTCGATAATAAAAAAAAAGTGTCACGAACCGGGATCGAACCGGTGACCAACAGATCTTCAGTCTGTCATGCTCCCAACTACACCACCGCGACTTCCGTTGAGTTGTAGATTCGTATAAAAGATAAGACCAAATACGAAATAATTGAAACCAATAGCCATGAATTGTAAGTGGGAGTCTGACAACATATTCGAATGTACTATCAATATTTTCAATACGATTTTAATTTTACATTATAAAATTAGTAGAAATTCTTTTAGTATGAAACACTTTCGTTTGTATTAGCCATATGGTAGTGACTCCGGTAATTGGCCACTAACGAAAATTTACTCTACTGACAATTCGAGATATAACCTTTGGTACATAACAATTGCACTGAATCCCATCTTGAACGCTCTATGTTACAACATGGGACTCTTAAACTACAGTAATAAGATTTGCTTAGCTCCCATGGTACGAATTGGTGAGCTTCCAACGAGATTACTAGCTCTTCGTTATGGAGCAAATTTGGTTTGGGGACCAGAAATTGTAGACAAAGCTTTGGTAGGTGGGTCTTTGGTGCAAAGAATAGTAAATGGTAAGTGTTTGGAAACAACCTATTATGCTTGACGTTTGTCTAGTTGCGATGAATCAAATACACACGCAAAAGCGGTGCGACGCGCCTTTTGTATCGGATGGTGTCAAGCATTACCTTTCTTTGAATCTATTTAGTTTATTTACGATGAGAAAAGACTAATGAATTTAGATAGAGTGAACTGCATAGATTTTGTTAAGCCTCCTACAAACAAAGTTCTTTTTCGTGTGCATCCTTTAGAAGCTAATCGATTGGTTTTCCAACTTGGTTCTGCTTCTCCAGATTTAGCTGTGCAAGCTGCAAAGCTCGTAGCCGACGATGTTGCTGGTATCGACTTGAATTGTGGTTGTCCCAAACACTTCTCCGTTCATGCTGGCATGGGTGCAGGTCTTTTAAAAGAACCAGATCGTCTCATATCAATTTTGCAAGCTTTGGTGAAGGAGGTAGGGATTCCACACAATGTTTCAATCAGCTGCAAAATCCGTCTTTTGGAAACTAAAGAGAAAACCTTAGCGTTAGTTGAGCGTCTCTGTTCTACTGGAATTCGCGCAATTACAATTCATTGCCGTACGACGCCTATGCGGAATACAGAACCAGCTCATCGGGAGTATTTGCAAGATATAGTCGACCTTTGCAAAAAACACAATGTTGCCATTCTCGCAAACGGAGACGTCTCTGGGTTTAAAGAAGGACAAAAGCTTATAGAGCAATACGGCTTAGATGGTGTACTGATTGCGAGAGCTGCGGAAAAGAATGTTTCCTGTTTCCGTGCAGCAGGTCCTTTGTCCAACCGTGATTTGGCTTTAGACTATCTTAAAATGGTAAGTTCGAATCCATAATTCCCTTTTTCTTCATTATCTGTTACTAACGAGTTGAGGCATTGGAGGTTGAAAACAATTTTGGTAACACAAAATATTGCTTAACTCAAATCATGCAGGGGGCCTTTAGGAAAGATGTCAGGCAAGCCGCACAATGCGCTAAAAGCTACGATGATTTGAAAAATGCTTTCGCATTGGAACAGAAACATTCAGACGCGTCTGGAGTTATATATGCTCCCAAGCGTGAAAAGTCAATTATGTTCGCTTTTGGAAACAGCTCTAAACTTTTGAAAGCGCTCTCGAACGAAGATACTCTGAAACAATTAGCCGCTTTTTCATTTACCAAGGTATTCATTTACAAACCTGAAGATGAAAAGTCTGAGGATTCTACTGATTTTAGTGAAAAATTCAAAAGTCATGGTGTTAATTTGATGAGTGTTTCAAGCGATGACTTAGCCTTAAAAATTGATCAGGCAGATTTGATTATTTGCTCTAAAGAAGATCAGTCAATATCCTTCGAAGCATTGAGTGCCCATAAACAAATCCTGTATTTTACTTCAACCGAACTCGCTTCCTTATATAATGCACGAGAAGAATTCAATAGAGCCTGTGATTATTCAAGCTCCCAAATGGAATCTTTTCACGATATCCTTTTCAACAAAATAAAAGGTACTAATACCAAAAACGAGGTCACTATTTGAGTATAATCCTATATCTTTGATAGAGAAGGTTGTTATTTATTGTGTGTATACTTACACAAGAATAAAACAAGAATAAAAAAAAAACGGAAGCTGGTCTACTCCTTTAGTAATTGATCGTTTATAAATTTTAGTTACAGTGCATTCTTTTGTAAATATGATAATCTATTTTCTTTTTCAGTCTCGTCTCATAAATTGTAGTATGTCTCCTAGAAAAGAATCTAACTCAATTCGTTTTGTGAATATTCACATATTTATTGCTAGTATAATTGCTAAATATTGACTCAATTATCGGTGTGGTTTCCGAACAATATGACACTTGCATGAAAATAGTTCGATTTCATCCTTCTTTCTTTACCCAACCTGAGCATGAGCTTTCGAAAATATGCGTTAATTACTGGTTCGAATAGGTAAATTGTTATTAAAATACATAATAACTAACTCTTTTCTAGCGGCCTAGGCTTTGGAATTGCCGCTCGTTTACTAGAATTTTATAAGCCAAGGATAGAGGATGAGCCAGAAACGTTTACCATTGTTTTGACTTGCAGGAGTCGTGCTAAAGCTGAAGATGCTTGCAAAAGATTAAAGGAATTGTTCCCTCAAAGAAAAATCATACTGGAATACGTTCTCTTAGATTTGTCAGATATGCAATCAGTTGAAGCAGCCGCACAAGAAATCAAAGCTCGGTACCCTAAGCTAGACTACGTTTATCTCAATGCAGGAGCATGGGATTTACAGGGTATTGACTGGATCAAAGCTATATTTGCTACAATAATGAATCCCGTAAAGGCGCTTACTTTTCCAAACTTCTATAAGGAAGCCATAGGACGTATTAGCAAGGATTCGATGGGCCATATTTTTCAAAGTAACGTATTTGGCCATTATTATCTTGTAAGGAATTTTTCTATATTAGTACAGGTTTATTTTTGAATGCTAACATGTCAGAAAACGCGTCTTCTTGAACTATCCGTTCTGGGATCTTCTACTAAAGTAATTTTAACTGGAAGCCTTGTAGCTAAAAAGGAATCTCTCAACTTCGATGATATAGAGTGCCTTCATGGAGAAAGACCGTACCAGTCATCCAAACGTTTATTAGACATTTTGCATTTTGCAGAAATTGAAAGCGGTCTCCCATATCAACAATACCTTGTTCATCCAGGATTGTGTACTACTAATATGTACGAAACGTTTTTAGGTTTTATTGTAATTTTTGCCAAACTCGGTTTCTGGCTTTGTCGTTTATTGGGAAGCCCATGGCATACCGTCTCTCCTTATATAGCAGCCTATGCTTTTCTATGGATAGCAACTCATTCTCATATTGAGGACGAGAATGTCAAATGGGGAAGTGCGACTACAATATCTGGAAAGGAAAAAATTCTCCCAACGTCTGTTGAATTAATACTTCCTTCAGATAAAGAAAAATCCATGAGTTATATGAAAAATTTATACAAGGAATGGAAACTTAAACTTAACGTGCCATGAATATCTAAAATTTATATGCTTCATGCCATCCATTAAATAGATAAAAAGAGGCAGACTTGGAATTTCAGCGATAGTTTCCTTTAGATTACAACTCATTTACTTTTTAGTAATAATTATTTCTATTCCAACAGTTTTTATACAAACCTAGGCGTCCTTTTCGAATGTTGAAACGACTTACCAAAACTCACTAATCTTCAATTTATTTCTTTTTATAATGACTTTATTGACTAAAATGATTTAAGTAAGCTTGCATACACTCATGATGTTCTTTTCACGGATTCAAAATGACAACTTGAGACTTCTCACTACCATTTTCGACTTCTGTTTCTGTACATTTTTGGTTTTTGGAATATATCATGGTCGTACATCAACGTTTAAAAAGTGAAAATTATTATATACTAGTGAAAATGTAAGCTTTTCCTTCATTATCGATTCCTCTTGCTAACAAGTCAGACTACATAATTCTTCGATGGAAACTGAATTCGATGAATTAACATTAAGGCATTTTATTACATTGGCTCTTTCTCAATCCTTTGGAATATTTGGATCTGCCATTCCTGTGGACATACTTCACAGGGACGCGTCGCTTCTGTATCTCAGATGTCACATTAAGTAAGTTATATATGGAATGCGTTTAATAGAGTACACTGTAAAACTAACATCAATAGTGATTCTGAAAAACTTCTTTTGGCCCTTGGATCATACATTCGAGAGCCAGAACAAGTTCGTTTTCAAGTATTGCACGCAACAAACTTTTTGGCAGAAATCCAGCGAAACCAAACCCAATTTACTAAATCATTACTTTAGTCATTTCTCTTGTCATTTTGATCTTTGTAGTTAACATTCTGCCAATATAGCATACACAGCTCACATCCACTACCATTATATCTCAACCCCTTCGCGTGGTCAGAACACAACATATATGTTTTGGGCTTTATGTCAACTATATTTCAAAGTTTGACGGATTCAACAGCCGTTAAAAATGCTGTTCAAGGAAAATTATCTTCACCATCTTCTAAAAATTTGATTGTTGGCAAAGTTGACTCTCTTTATGTTTTTGAAATTGAGAAAGTTCAAAAAGATGAATCTGATGCTTTTTCACAAAATGACTATTCAAATAATTTGATTGACGATAGTCAAGCCTTTATGGAGACGAATATGCATTTGATTCGTACTCACGAACATACTAGTTATGTTTTACGACTCGTGAGCCAATTTCAAGTTTTTGGAACGGTAACTGCTCTTTCTATCTTAAAAGGGAAAGGAAATAGTGGATGTGATTTATTAGTTATGTTGACAGATTATGCTAAAATATCCATATTAGAATGGGATATGAAAACTCAAAGCCTAGTAACTACCAGCCTTCATTACTATGAAGCAGTGAAGCCGACAATGCCATCTACTAACAAAACTCCTACTCAATTAATTGTCGACCCCGATTCCAACTGTTGTTTACTGAGGTTTCACACGGATATGATGGCGATCATTCCTTTCCCCAAGCTTGAAGACCTTGAAATGGAAGAGGCAGCTGTAGAAGACACTAAAAATATTTGGAATTCCATTACCCCCTATAAACCTTCTTTTGTTTTAGATTCCTCTCAATTAGAATCTACAATCGCACGGATACTGGATGTTAAATTTTTGTATGGCTATAGAGAGCCAACTTTGGCTATCCTATACAGCCCCCAACAAACAACCACAGTTACCCTTCCTATCCTTAAAGACAATGTTTGCTTTTCTCTCGTTACATTGGATTTGGACCAACGGGCTAGTGCCGTGATCACCACAATTCAAAATCTTCCATACGATATTTTCCAATTAGTCCCGATACCCATGCCACTTGGCGGAGCGTTATTAGTTGGTGGTAATGAATTAATCTATGTAGACTCAGCCGGACGCACTGTTGGTATAGGGGTCAATACATTTTATTCTAAGTGTACAAACTTTCCTCTTCAGGATCAATCAAGCTTTAATGTAGAACTCGAGGGTACTATTGCAGTACCACTAGTTAATTCGAAAATTGGAAATCCGTTTGTGCTTTTAATTCTAACTTCTGGTCAATTTCTCTACCTAGATTTCAGTATGGATGGAAAGACAGTAAAAGGGCTCACTCTACAAAACCTAGATTTGGATATAAATGAAGATTTTCTGAGAGCTGGTGTGACTACAGCTTTACCAATCGAAGAGAACATGATATTCTTAGGAAGCCAGGTGACGGATAGCTATTTGGTTCATTGGAATCGACACTCCAATATTTCAAAAAATACAGAAGATAATGAGAATGACGAGTTTTACTCTAGTAATGATGCTGAAATGGAAGAAATGCTCGATATTTATGAAACCAACGATCGTAACGATTCGGCTGGTAAAGTTACTTTTGAGAACGGACCTTTGAGGATGAGTATTTTTGACGTTTTGACAAACGTTGGACCTATAACCGATTTCGCCATCGGTAAAGCTGGGTCTCTGGCATACTATCCACAAGACAACCATGGACCGCTTGAACTAGTTGGGACTAGTGGAGCCGGTGGCGCCGGTGGACTTGTAGTTTTTAGAAGAAGTATTTTCCCTCTTGTCGCTGGCGAATTTGGTTTTCAAGGTTGTGAAGCTTTATGGTCCGTAAGTCTTACTGGTAGACAGCGGCGCTCTCGCAGAAGAGTACAACCATCGTACATGAATATGGAACCAGATACTTATTTGGTTTTATCAAAAAATGATGAATCTTTTATGTTTTCTGCCGGTGAAACATTTGACGAGGTTGAGAATTCGGATTTCAATAAGCATACGAGAACGATAGATGTAGGCTCGTTGATGTCGGGAATGAGAATGGTACAGATATGTCCGACAAGCATACATGTGTACGATTCTACTCTAAAAAGAACCCAGCTTTTTAATTTTGGAAAAAATCAGGTTGTGGTATCAACCAGTATTTGTGATCCTTGTATAATCGTCGTATTTTTGGGCGGTAGTATTTCCTTGTATCGAATGGACTTAAGATCACAATTGCTTACGAGGACTGATTTACATAGCCAACTCCAAAGCGTAAAGACTGCTTCGTTAATTGCACCCGGAAATTCTACGATATTTTCTAATCTTTTTCGGAATCCAAATGAATATGAGCAGAGTCAAAAAGTCGTTGACGAATCTTCAGGAATTTATGGTTCTTTTAGCGGTGATACTCAAGAGGGAAATACTCAAACCAAGAGTGTTTCTGAAGCGGATGCTAACTTGGTTACAGAAAAAAATGTAAGTAACCTTGATGAGCAGTTGTTAGAGAAACACCCAATTTTATTTGCTTTAACTGCAGAAGGTGTACTTAAAGTATTGAACCTTATAGATTTTTCCGTTTTGATGGAATGCGATGCTTTTGATTTACCACCGACCTTGTCCAACGGACTCAAGTCGGAAACAACTTATTTTAATTCTGAATCTAGTCAAGAATTGGTTGAATTAATGGTGGCTGATTTAGGTGACGATTTCAAAGAACCCCATCTGTTCCTACGTTCGAGGATGAATGAGATAACAGTTTATAAAGCGTTCGTTTTTTACGACGAAATTACACAAAGAAATTTACTTTCATTCGCAAAAGTACCTCAAGAAGGTATGACTCGAGAATACCAAGTAGAAAACATATTACCCCGTGATGCTGGATCTACATCAGATGGAAAGTCAACCAGTTCAATCGACCATTCAAGGATGGTGGCCATTGAGAGGGTGGGAAGTCGATCGGCGGTGTTTGTTACTGGACGTAAACCATTTTACATACTAAGCACTAAGCACTCAAACGCTAAATTTTATCCCGTTATATCTGAAGTTCCTATTCTCTCTATCGCACCTTTTCATTCTGAACATACTCCTCACGGTTATATTTACGTAGATGAAAACTCATTTATTCGCATTTGCAAATTTCAGGATGATTTCAATTATGATTCTCGTTGGGCATATAAAAAGGTTCCATTGGACAAACAAATCAGTGGTATTGCATATCATCCAACTAAAATGATATATGCAGTAGGTAGTTGTGTGCCTTCGGAGTTTACCGTCACAGATGAGGATGGAAAAGAGCTTTATCCGCCAAATGACGATAAAGATTATTTACCTTATGCCAATACCGGCTCTTTGGATTTGATTTCTCCTCTGACATGGACAGTCATTGATAGTTATGGGTTTTTGCCTTATGAAATTCCCTTATCTGTGTCTGTCGTTAATTTGGAAGTGTCAGAAACAACAAAACTTAGAAAACCCTATGTCGCTGTTGGAACATCTATTACAAAGGGTGAAGACATTGCTGTTCGCGGTGCTACTTACCTTTTTGAAATTATTGACGTCGTCCCTCAACCAGGTCGACCAGAAACTCGGCATAAACTAAAATTAATCACAAGAGAAGAGATTAAGGGTACTGTTGCTGTTGTTTGCGAGGTAGACGGTTATTTATTGAGTGGGCAGGGACAAAAAATAATTGTTCGAGCTTTGGAGGATGAAGATCATTTGGTTGGTGTAGCTTTTATAGATTTGGGTAGCTATACTGTTACCGCGAAATGTCTGCGAAATCTACTCCTGTTTGGAGACATTCGACAAAATGTTTCATTTGTTGGCTTTTCGGAAGAACCTTATCGAATGACTCTATTTGCTAAAGGTCAAGATGCACTCTCTGTTACGGCAGCTGATTTTTTAGTTCAAGGAGAAAATCTTTATTTTGTTGTAGCAGATACTGAGGGTGACATGAGACTATTAGCCTATGATCCCGAAAATCCTGAATCTCATTCAGGTGAACGACTGGTTGCCAGAGGTGATTTCCATATTGGTCATATAATTACGGCAATGAAGATCGTACCAAAGAAAAAGAAGTCAAGACAAGATGATTATGACTACGATACAGGAAACGATTTCTCTTGCATTATGGTAAATGCTGATGGAGGTTTACAAATGGTAAGCCCTGTATCTGAAAGGGTGTATCGTCGACTCAATATTATTCAAAACTACTTAGCCAATAGAGTGGATTCAGTTGGTGGATTGAATCCCAGGTCGCATCGATTAATTTCCATTACTTCAAATCTGAGCAATGCTGCTCATAGAGTATTAGACGGTACGTTAATTGAACGGTTTACTTACATGTCTGTTGCTCACAGACATGAAATGGCTCACAAGTGTGGTGTACCAATCTCTACGATTATGAACGATTTAGTAGAGCTTGATGAATCACTTAGCTACTTATAATTTTGACTCCACATGATTTTATTGTATATATTAGCAACTCTTTGAAAATAAAAGGCATAAAAGCAAATGTTGAATGCTACTCTTAAGTACTTATCGTTCGTTCGTATAAGCTTGTAATTAATTTTTCGTAATTCATAACTAAAATGTACTTTCTGGTGCTCCAATAACCAAGATCAGATGGTTGAGCTTGCAGGTACGGTTTCCTAAGCATGTCAAACAGAAGTATTCTAGGACTACCACTTTAAATGTAAAGCGGTTTGGTACTTACTGGGTTGGACACAACGATTTACAGGAAATTTACAAAAACGGAAATTGAATAGAGCTGAAATGTATAATTTAACTACAGTTTCACGAGCTTCCCAATGGCAAAAGCTCTCTAGCTTTTTTTGGAAACAGCCAATATGTGTCCGGAACTTTCACGTAAACAATAAACTATGGAAAGAAAAAAAAAGTAAGAAAGTATCTTCTGATAAAATAAAGGATTCGGAAGTGTACAGCGATGTTTTAAAAAAGATGGAAAATGAAATGTCTGAAGTTCATAAGAAGTTGGAAGCGGGATTTAAAGAATTGGCTTTGTCTCCAAATCAAGGAGTTTTTAATCAATTAGAAAAACTTTCCGTTCATTTTGGGTCATCTACCTCTAAGAAAAATTCTAATGAGGGTCAATTGCTTCGCGAGGTGGCTTCCCTTACTAAAAAAAGCGCCCAACAGCTTATTATTCACCCTTACGAAGAATCCTACATGAAGCATGTTCTCAAGTCATTGGATGAATCATCGCTCCCGATAAAGGCATCTAAGACAGATTCATCTACCATCATGGTTGTACCTCAGAAGACAACTCAAGAAAGCAGACAACGATTAGCTAAAGAATTGGAGAATCACGCTAGAAAGTCCAAAGATACAGTTTCTGTTATTAGAAATGACGTGAAAAAGGCAATTGCAAAGTACAAGAAGGACCGTACATGGACAACAGATGATTGTTACAATGCTGAAAGCCACATGCAAGTAATTTACAAGAAATCTGTGTCAACGCTTGATACTATTCTCAGCAATGTTTTAAAGAAAGTTTTGAATCCATAAATTCTTTAGTTAATGAAGCGGTTACGACCCCGTTTTAATCATTTACAAGTTGGAAATACTAAAATTCACATAGAAATTTCATACCTTTTTTTAACGTCTATGAAGGAAACGCTCGGACCAGTACAGCACATAATTTCTCGTGCATACAAGAATTGTATTTAGGATCATATTTTCCTCATCCTTATTGAAACTTCCTTAACGCAACTAGCTGTAACCTTTGTACATATTCTTGTTTGGAAGCCTGAGCTCGCAATAGCTTTTAAACTAACCATAAGTTGTAAAACATCTAAGATTTGATGAGAAAGACAAATTAATAATCCAAATCGAGTAAAAGTATAGTTGAAGGAAACCGAATAACATACGGGACTACAAAAGGTTCAAACAGAAAAACAAATATAAGATTACAACCGTCAATAAAATCCGATCAACCTTGCTAAATTTAAGTGCGAAACATTTGAAGTTGAGACTTATGCAATGTGTCCTTTATTCAATAGTTTTACCAGAAAGAACTTCTTTTCCAGTTTTCTTTATAGTTTGCAATACCGTATCATATGGTTTGTCTGTAGTAACATGAACTTCCTGAGCATCCAAAGAGATTTCCTTTTCATCAACACCTAAATTCATTAGTATTTATTATACGGAACTGGTCTCTTCTACATGATCGCATTTGATTCACGAAGAGTGCTCATAACAGTCAATTCAGTTCTTGAAATCTCGAGAAAAAAACACTTACCTAAACGATTTAAAACTCGGTCGATGGCATTCTTGCATCCATCGCAAGTCATCACAACATTAAATAAGTACTTCATAATTTCTAGATGTTAGTCTTTCCAAGCTATCAGGAAACTTACAAGTGAATTTTTTTGATATGAAAAAAGAAAAAGAAAAAGTAATTAGTACAAAACAGGTTCTCTATAATGCTCAATATGGACAAGATTTCCAAGTTCCCTTTGAATGTATTGTTTCGGACAGGTATTACTAAGAAGTTTCAAAGTCATGTTTAGAGTAATGTTTCAAAACCAGGTATTTTGATTGTATAAGATTTTTTTTTTTTTTTTTTTTTTTTTTTTTTTTTTTTTTTTAGTTATTTTTTTAATTTTAATTTTTTTTTTATTTTAGTTTAGTTAAGTTTTAAGATTTTTTTTATAAAAAA
>JARFMH010000049.1:0-71559 GCA_029532395.1 Schizosaccharomyces lindneri | reverse complement strand
CGGTCTTAGTAACCCAAGAGGGAGTACCACTGGGAGTGTTTACTTGAACAGTGCTGTTAGGGGTAGCGCTAGGAGTGTCAATCAAAACAGTTCCAGCAGAAGATCCTGAGGGAGTAGCAATGGTGGAGGTGAATCCTTGAGAACCGGAAGTAACGGTCTTGGTAACCCAAGAAGGACTAGGGCTAGGAGTGTCAATCAAAACAGTTCCAGCGGAAGAGCCTGAGGGAGTGGCAATGGTGGAAGTGAATCCTTGAGAACCGGAAGTGACGGTCTTAGTAACCCAAGAGGGAGTACTACTGGGAGTGTTCACTTGAACAGTGTTGTTAGGAGTAGGGCTAGGTGTGTCAATCAAAACAGTTCCAGCGGAAGAGCCTGAAGGAGTGGCAATGGTGGAAGTGAATGCTTGAGAACCAGAAGTGACAGTCTTAGTAACCCAAGAAGGTGTAGAGATCGAATCAGATTCGGTAGTTACAGTAGTGGTAAAACCTGCAGTACCAGAAGTAGTTGTGACAGTATTGGTTTCAGTCAAGCCAGTTATGCTGGGAGAACTAGTTACCGTACCGGGAGTTGAAGAAGATCCGTTAGTAGCGCTTGTAGTAATACTGCTCGATTTATCAACGGAAGTTGAAGACGAGGGGACTGAGGTGGTCTGCGATAGAGATGAAGTGTTTACTACGGGATGCACTGGTGTAGAGCTGATGACACTCTCAGTTGAGGTAGATGCCGAGATTACGGTGCTTGTAACGGGAATAACTTTGGTGCCAGTACTTCCGCTGACGGTTGAAGAAAGAACGACAGTGGAAGATAAAGGAGATGTAGATGCGACTGGAATAGATGAACGAGGGACGGATTGGCTAGCAGAACCACTCAAATTGGAGGGAATCGTAGTAGCAAAAGTATTGGAACCTATGCTTGTAGTATAGACGGTATCATAAAGGGTTGTTAGTTCAGTCGTACTGTAGACATGGGAGCCGCTAGTAGTAAGTTCGGTAACCGTAGAAGGACGTCCTTGCTTTCCGTTGTTAGGGAGGCCTCCGCTTCCAGACAAGGAAGATGAGGAAGGAGAATGTGATGCAAAGGAAGTGGTAGGAACAGTCGATGAAGGAGAAGGTGATGAAGTGATCGGTTTAGAAGAAACGACATCGGAAGTTATAGTTCTAACATTCGAGCTAGCACCTGAAAGGGATGTTGTTGTGTAAACGGTAGAGAAACGCTCGGTTACAGAAGAGAAAACAGAGGTGGAAGGGAGAGTCGAAGAACTATCAGTAGCTTTGCTCTGGGTCGGAACCGGGGAAGATGACTTAACTGAGCTGTCAGATGGGGCAGGAGCAGGGGGAGAAGAGGCAGAACCACTGAAGCTGGTAGAGGGTTTCGATTGAGAGGTAGAAACACCAGTAGAGCTAACACTTGCAGACGGAGTGCCAGCTGGGCTTGTACCAGTAGTGGTTGCAGATGAAGCAGGGACAGACGAGGGACCGGCGTTCGGGCTAGAGCTAGGACTAGGACTAACACTGGCACTAGTACTGGCAGGAGGAATCTGACTCGAGGTAGCAGCGGTGGCTGAAGAAGGTACGGCAGCTACAGAAGGGACTGGAGAGGAACTTCCGGTTGAGCTACTAGTAAGAGCAGAAGAGGATTGGGTACCTCCTGTTGGAACACAGGCAAGTTGTGAAGTAAAAGGAACATAAGCAGTAGTGGTAACTTGCGTTGTGACAAGGGTCCAGTAACTAGAAGCGGTGACGGTTTGTTTGGCCGAATAAAGAGGGACATCAGAAGAAAGAACGTGAGAAGGGCATGAGCATGATGACGCTGTCAGGTCTTTCGACCCATTCAAAACCTCGGCAACGGTAGCGTTCCTGAAAGGACCATTTTGGGAGACGTAAGCTAACTTTTTAGGAAATGCAAATGCAGGTGATATCAAAGCAAAGAGAAAGAGAGGAAGGAGAAAAAACGTCATTAAAGTCATGATGAAATTCGTTAAAAAATAAAAAAGGAAATCGTAAAGAGAGAAAAGAACAACAAATCTTCTATATCTAGATAATTAAAAAAAAAAGGATAAAACAATGTTTCAAGAAACAGTTTCGCAAAGAATGTCAAAATCTATAAGGAATCCAAGGGGAAAAATTATTAATCAAAAGTTATGCTTCAAAATATTTCAAAATGAATTGTAGCCAAGAGCGAAACGACAAAACAGAGTATTGATAATCGTTGTTAGAGACGCTCGCAGGCCGAAGCTTGTCGAATTAGGCATTCTATGAAGTGCTTATATAGTTTTTTTCGTTTTGGGAAGACAATAGACAAAGAGAAGAATTGAATGTCAGACAATGTGTCTAAACAATAGACACAATACCAAAAGCAAATCCATGGTTGTGGGTAGTGTTCACAATAGGCGATGATTCACACAATGATTTGGAGAACAGATGTTACTTCACGGGGTAACAGTTTGTCATTTAAAACACAAAGAAATGTAAACGAAGAGAAAAAATGAAGGCAATTCGAAGATACATGTCTCAATTAATTACTCTGTGTAATAAAATGTATTGAAATATTTGTTTCTTAAAAAAAATACCGGGTTTTCTTTCCTCAAACATAAGATATTCATTCAGAACACAAGTAACGCAGTGTAAACAAAGGATTTTCAAAAGAACAGTGACAGACAAAACGGCTTTCAAATTAGCATAACATTCGCTAAGATAACTTCGAGACAACATTCATACTTACTTTGACAAGGTAACGGCGTTTGGAACAATTGAAATACAATGGGTCATATCTGAAAGGTTGCTTATTCAAGTAAAGAAAGGGAGAAAGAGTGCTTGTTTTTTTAACTGAAAACAATAGCCAAACAATAGAAAAAGAAAGTTTAGGGGACAAAGAAAAGCTTTATTGCTTTCATGGTAAGCAATCTCCTAAATGAAATGAAACCCAATATGATGTAGTGAAGACAAACAATTGGAATTTACGAATAGGGTAAATAATTGAAGTGCTTCTACTTTTGTTCGTACGTAAATTCTTTTAATGTTCCCTTGCTGCCATGCATGCTCAATTCTTACGCGCCTTTCCTGTATAGGAAGGAATTCTGCAATGCTGGATCCTATGGAAAAAAATGATACTTAAAAGAACATGCAAGCTGACAATTACAAAAAGTAGTTTCTTTTGGTACAAGATTTTATTTCTCTCAAAAAGCTAGAATTTGTGTTGGATATGCCAATGAGGAAAATGATGCATCCTGTCCTCAGTACTCTTACCTACTTACATGTTCATGCCAGTACTTGCTAGGTGCGAATGAACTTTGAATCAAGCATATTTTTCATTTATTAGTTGACAGATGATTTCTAAAGATTTATTTTGATGAATTCTTTCCAAAACGAAGACCACGCGTCCTTTGGAACTCCAGATTCTCATCCTTTCCACGCGGATGCTCCTACATCGGCATTCGCATGTCCTACACAGCTTTCGACTGTAGATGAATTATTTGAGAGTCGGCGCGCTTCTCAAAAACGTTATGAAACGTTCCTGGCATCTTTATTCGAAAAGTATGGACGCGACACTTCCGACATAGCTGACGAGATTGACCTTTCCACTGGAAAAATTATAGTTAATCGAGGTCATTTACTTGGTTTAAAGAACATGAATGATGTTTGGACTCCAGAAGACGAAAATGAGAATTCACCGGTAGATACGTCTCCTGCTTCTGCCTCGTCATCCAGCAAGCTGACAAAGGGGGAGAATCAAACACCAGTTGAGAAGCAATATGATTTTGATATAGAAGAAGATGTCCCTCTCATGTCCTTTTTTCAAAACAAGGCTGGTAGTTCGTATCCATTCAATCGCTCGTCGTTTGTGAAGGCGTCCTCTCCCAAGAAAAAAACTAAAAATACTAATGCTAATACTGAAGTGAAAGAACAAAATTCTACCGAAAATTCTTCCGTTCCTTACCCTCACTCTTCTCAACTAGTCCCTGACGCACCCACAGGTGAAGATGCGGCTCAAATATCAAAATCAAAAGACTCTCTGCATTCTAAGCCGACGCCGGACACTGGACCTGTGCAGAATTCACAGAAAATTCCTTTGACGCTTGCTAATGAAGGTAATAACTTATTGGGTTCTCAGGCAAAGTCTCATATGAACAATGGTGACCGTCAAGACAATCTTACCAATGTTTTCCAAACTCCCGAAAAGCCATTAAAGAAAGACTCTATGTCATCTAAGCGTTCAAATTCTTATTCCTCTACAAAAAAAAGGAATTTTGTTTCCCTTTTATCAATGGTTTCTCCCCGTCCTTCATTTGTATACAAGGATTCTCAAAATTTTGTCGCGAAACCCGTTTCTACATCTCAGATATCTACTCCTGTGGCCAAGCATCATTCCAAGGAAAATTGTGTAAAGGCATTTTGTTTTGAATGTCTATCCAAAAATAAGGATTAAGGAAAGATTTAATCATACTCAAAAACCTTTCTCTGCTTACCTTTCCCAGCATATTATTTATTCCATTACACTATAACCATCGGATCAAGCGTTGGTTCTGTACATTAAATAGAAATATTTTATTTTTTCTCTGTTCTTTTCTATTTCTTGGTGTAAATCGTAATATCCAAAGTAGGGTTGTTTCTTGTCTTATATGTCTAATACTATACCAAAGAATTTTTTTAGACAGTCAATAAAGGTATAATTTTTCCAACCAAGTAACGAAATCTAAATTCCTTTTTCCTTCAGTTGACTTCCAGAATAGTAGGAGCTGGTCGCGTTTTCGACAAGTTACCAAGTTCCTCAACAGCGTTTTTGTGCAATCAATGGAGTTTACAACGCAGTGTAAGTTTTTAAAACCTTTTTTAATCTAAAAAAGAATAAATAATACTAAATATATCTTTGTAGCTGCTCAAGATTTTGCATTTCGATACTACGTTTGTCTTGAAAATGGACGAGACAAACTTCCTGAATTTTACCGGCCTTCAAGTCTCATTAGTTGGAACGGTCATCCTATGCAATCCGGGGATCTCTTATCCATGATCGCAAGCTTTCCACCTACGAAAACGAAAGTGGACGATTACGACTGTCAGAATATCATGGGGTCGATTGCCAGTCTGCTACTAATGGTTTCTGGCAGCATTCGTTTTGCAGATAAAAAAGCCCATATTTTTTCGTATGAATCAAAAAAATAATTATGCTGCTGCTAACATTCTTTTCCTAGTGACAACCTTGTTTTGCAACAAGATGAATCTGGTCAATACTTCATAGCCAGTCAAAACTTTCGAATTGTAAACGAATGATCTAAAAGAATTGATTAAGCAAGTTGTTGAACATGCTGGAGGCGAGAAATTTCAGGTGCCCCCCCCCCATTACCTACCTCTTGTACCATACCTGGCCTCTACCACCTTCGAATATCAACCATCATGCATTTTTGGAAAGTGATTCCTCGCGTAGCTCTTCAGCGAACTACCACAAATTCTTTAGCTCGTTGTATGCAACGACCTGCTTTCATCCGTCCAGTCTGGAGAAGCTATGCGACGACAAAGCCGGATGATAATGTTTTTGGTGAAAACATGGGAATGGACGATAAAATGCACAAAATAGAAGAAAAAATGAGCTCTGTTGTCCTCAACGACCCAGAACTTGTCGAAAAGATTGATCGTCTTCGTGTGTTCTGTGAGAAACACGGTCTGAAACCCGGAGTGAAACCATCACCTTTGGTCATGCTCAAGTTGGCAAGAGACCCCGAATTTATTGAATTATCACAGGCTATTCGTGAAATTTTTGAAAAGTCCGGTATTCAAAATGATCCTGAGTACGTCCTAAATATTTGACTAACGATTTAGTTACTAACGAAAACATTATAGGCTCTTAGAATATTTGAAGCGAATTAAACTCGATGAGAATTAACGCCAAGGAGCAAATTTTGTTTCTTAATTAATACTTTGTACATACGTGAGTCCCACAAAGGTTCCTAGTCTCTTTTATATAAATTTACCTACCATTACATACAGGGAATATAATCATGATGATTTTTAAATTGTCTAATTCTTAAAGCTTCATTTCTGATGGAACACCTAGCAATCGTAGACAGTTGATATCGTTTTCTTTCATGCGCGAGGTACTTGCTGAATCATCCAATTCCACAGCATCTGATTATCTGTGTCCACTTCGTTTGCTAGCTTTTCATAGATAGCTCTTGAGCGTGTAGGATCATATTCAGCCAAAAACTCCAAAAGGAATCTGTTAGAAGATGGGAGTTGCTTTTCTAACTGATTTGCAATACCACTTAGTTGATTCGGTCCCACTTTTTTCAGAATCCTGTAAATTTTATAAATTAGTAAAATGTTAAGTTTACAGCGAAATGCCTGACTTACCCATTCAAATAGTTCCAAGCACTTTGGTTGTCTGGTGACTTGAAGAGCTTGTCCTTCAGAAAGTCCAACTCTTCCTGTAAGCTTCTTTCAAGTTTCGCATTTGATTCAAAAAGCACATAGAATCGATGATTCCACGCAGAGTTGTTGTACACATCGTCTTCTAGTAAATAGTTTGTTAAGCTTAACTCTTCTGTGTAGTCCTGGAAATTTTGTAAAATCCACAATCGGTAAGACCAAACGTGATAATTTTTAGCGTCCGATGCAAACATGTCTCTTGTGAACTCCAATTCATGTTTATAGTCTTTTGTGATTCCGAGAAGCTTCTGTCTATGGTGCCAGACTTGGTAGTTTTTCTGAAAGTCTTCGATGACTGAATCGAGCCACGCTAATTCCTGCGGAATAAGCTCTGGAATATGATTAAGGACCTGGAACCTGTATGCCCATACCGTATAATGAGCTGGATTATGCATAATAAGGAAGCAAGTTAAGTTGAATGCCCTTATTGAATATTCCTGCTTGGCGGCCAAAGCGCGAAAATAAGCCATTCCCTGTTCATATTCCTTGGAATAATTTATTTTTGCCAACGGATTTACTCCGTCATCTTGTGGAATAGGCGTTAAGGCCCCATACTGTTCAAAATCTAAAATTTTTTCCAATTCTGGCTCTAGTGCATCCATGAGCTTATATCTGTTAAATAATATTAAAAATCCCAAGTATAGCTTCAAGTATTTCTAAAATGTTATAAAATAATTAAGAATAAAAGAAAAACTGAGTGTACAACTGAGAAATGTTGAACCAACCAATTCTTTGTTACCCTCTTGTTATTGTTCTCGTATGAGTGTAGCAGAGAAAAGACAGATGGAGATGGGAATTTTTGAGTACTAAAGAATATGAGCTTTTCGTAGAAGAAAGATCAATTAAATGGATTTGCTTTATTAAAGTAGATTGCAACTCGCGTACTTGGTTCGTTCGTTTTGACATGAGTATACAACAGGGCTATTTACAGCTGCTATTTGGAATGTTGAGAAAAACACAAGAGACGAAAAGAGGTTTTTTTGTCTTGAGGAATCCTATCAAAGTACTCGTTTTCTAAGAGGACATAATCATTGTTAAAACTATATATAATCGACCTGATCCTGTGATAGGAATGCAAATATTCAGAGTTAAATATAATTAAAAGAAGACTATTATCTGTTCTATGCTTTTAGATCTAACTCTTCCGAGCGTAAAAGGATTCAGTAGAGGAAATGATTGACTTTTAAGACAATATCAAAAGTTCCGTCTGAAGCTCCTTTGAAATTTGCTCTTATACTCCTCTAAAATTTTTAAAGTTGGAATTATGAGTGAAGAATCATTCAATTTTGTTTCACATTGTTTGGTTTGCAGTGTTCGCATCATATCCATAAAGGAGAAATACTCGCCTCAAAAAGGATTCACTTATGAAGATTTTACCAGAAACATCGTATAGGGTCTAGTATCTAAAAAGGCTTTTCCTAGCGGGCATCAAATACGACAGAAGCAGCGGCGAAAACATATGTATTCAACTACCTACTGAACCATCGTCGAATAAATTTTGAGAAAAACTAATAATGTTAATAACAAATCGCTCTCATTTTGGGACTTTATGTCCCTTCTTTTTCAAGGCCCATTATCTTCTTTTGACTTATGGTGAATATTAGCAAGGTGCTGGGATTTGTCTGTCGAAAATTGTCATCGTAAAGAGACTCAATTCAACTCAATTTATTTTATTTATTTATTTATGTTATTATACTTCTTTATCACGTTAGAACACACTTGTTCTATATGATTGTTGGTCGTTGTACATGTCTCACACCCTCGTATTACCAAAAAAACGCCCTTCTTTTCTTGTGAATAATTCTAATTCTACTAATTTATTCATTTTTTTTATAATTTTACACTTCATAAACACCTTTTAAACTGACAACTGGACTCCAATGTAAATTTTAATCTTTGGATTTTTCTAGACGATTGAAGAACAATTACTAGAATTACAGCATTTTTTTCGTTCTAGAGGGAATTGACTCAATGCAAGCACCTATATAGAAGTGCAGGAATTGGAACAAAAAAAAAAGGGTTTATTACTTTGGCTTGGAATAAAAGGTATATTTCGTGAAACGATTTATTGGAAATTACGTTTCGCTTTTGGCTTGTTCTATTACGAAACAAGAAACGTAGAATTAATCAAGGAAACCTTTAATTCTTCCTTAATATTTTCATTTACACATATTTTATTTATTTAATCTATTTATTTGGCATTCCATAATTATTCCATATGAAGCGTGACAGGCCCTCCGACAATGGGTTATTCCCCGAAGACGATCAAGTCTCTTTAGTTTCTCCATTTTCCTCTTATGATTCAAATTTTTTTGTAAAGAGACCGCGATGCTCAATTCAACCAGATGAAACCTCTTTCCATGAAGCTTTTCCTCCGTTCTCAGTTCCATCGACAGGCTCCCGAAAACGATCTCATCCAGATGAACCTCTTATGGATGAAGATTTAGCTCAACATTCATTCGTTTCTTCACAAAACAATTCTTCGGCGATTCCACAAAGTACCGCTCAGTTGCAACAAGATTTGCAAACGGATGGTTTGCCAAGGAAAAAGGTTTCTTTGGAGTCGAATCATCCACATTTAACAACACAAGTAGTTGACTTGTCTACAGGTCGTCCTTTAGAGAGAGCGCCCGAACTAGAATTTGATGTTCCTCCCGATACATCGAAATCCTTAGTTCCTTATCCAAATCGTTTGAGAATACTTTCTCTCGATTCTCCTTCACCTTACTTTTCTTCGTCTATCCCGCAGTTTCCACCGTCATCTCACTGGGTTTACGATTCTCATCAAAAACATCAAGGTGACACTCAGTTAATTCAATATGTCCCAACTGAAAGTACACCTTACTGGACGGTTGAGGAACCTATGTCTTCTGATTCTAACATTTCTGAAGAAAATGAACCTTGCAGTTCTGTGGTGGTTGAAGAATTAGATGATAATTATAATGAATCTAACGATCCTAATGTGCCGAATACGACAACTGGTAACCCAAGTACAACTACTACATCTCCTCCTTTGCATAACCAAGATGCAATGGATATTGAATGAATACCAAACTTATCATCATGAACGCTTCCTCCCATACAGGAATATTTACCGTTGTTTTGTTTGTTGTTTTACATAATTAGATAAAAATCCATATTATTATTCATCCCAAAATACCTACCTAACCATTCCAAAATTGTAACTTTTTAAATCCGTGAATTCTAACTTTTGAAGATGACAAGTCTTTTTTTACAGTCATTCTTTAAAATTAAATAGTCAATACAAAAAGAATTATTGTGTTAATTCCCATCTTCCATTGATACGCTTCTGTATAACTTTTTCGGCTGGAAGATTCCATGAGGCTCCTCCTGAACCAGTATGCGAACTTAAGACCGGTACAACATAACATTCTCGTTTAATGCCGTCGTCAATGTAGCGGATAGGAGGATAAGACAAAGGTTTTGAGTAGGAAATCAGACTAGAATTTTTTGCCAGTCTAGCCAATTGCTGGCCAGTGACCGATGTCAAAGGTTCCATATATACCCTTCCAGTAGAACTTTCATGTAAATGTTGGTACACGGCAAATTGAGGTTGGAAGTTCGGAGGAGTGTCCGGAACAAACCGTGCGGTTTCAGCTCCACATGGAAACAGTGTAACATAACCCCCCTTCTCTTGGTCGTAAAACGCAATTTGGTCGATATAGGAAGAAGCTATGAATTGTCGTAATGCCTTTATTTGAATATCGGATGGCGGCTTCAATTGCAATTTAGTAAAGTCGTTATTAGCATCTGATATATATTTCTTTAGAAGGTTGATTAGTTGTTTCCTGAGACTGACAACTTCTTCCAATGCTTTAGAACGAAGATAGTTCTCTTTGCAAAACCTAGCTTTATCAGCGGCATAGTCGTAAGCACAAACCGCACTCAAGTATCTCAACGCAGGAGAATCCGTATCTATAGCTTGGAACTTGTAAAGAGCATTGTAGAAACCACGTAATCTGTTTTTATGCTCTTCACGTTGCTTAAGATCCTCACTCTCAATATTCTCAGTTTCTTCTGAAACAGTTTCTTTTCTATTAGCATCATATAGAAGTGTTTGTTTCGATACAAATAATTGATTAATAGAAAGTGCTGCTACTAATGCGATGACAAAAGGAAGACATCCAAGTTGCTGGCCAATTATCAACATTTTAGAGAACCTTGGTGAAAGTGGAAACAAAGACATTTGTTCTCCCAGTTTTGTAAGCTGGCCTTCACGGTCTGTAGCACCCAATACTGAAAGTAGATGCAATGCTTTTTGAAGGTTCGCACGACTAGGAGGAGTAGGATAAGGAAAGTTTGCAACATTATCAATGTTCATACTCTTCATTTGTAGCACAATACTTTCAACCGGTACGCGTAAAATTTCAGGCAACGAGTGTTGGCTGAATTCTCTATCATATACAGCTGAAGAATAAAGCCGATAGCAATGACCTGCTCCAGTACGGCCCGCACGGCCTGCACGTTGGTCGGCATTTGCTTTACTAATCCAACAGACCTCAAATTTTTGAACAGATGTATGTTCATTATAAACTCTTTCTTTTGCTTTTCCGCAGTCCACTACGTAACGGACGTTCGGGATTGTGATAGAGGTTTCAGCAACGTTGGTAGCGACAATACACATTCTGTGACCCTCTGGTGGTTTTTCGAATACTTTTAACTGATTTTCCGTGGTCAGCAAAGAGTAAAGAGGTAAAATATGCATGGGCTCGGACTCTTTGTCATGTTCAATTGAATCCAATTTCGGAGAGATGTTTTTCTCATCGTCTTCGTTGTCGGATTGAACATCTTCATTCTCTATAGATATTTCTTTTTTAGAGACAGTAACGCGTCCATTTTGTCTTTGTTGAGGCCTGTAAGATCGATTAAATCGTTTTCGAAGCATCGAGCAAAGTTGCTCTACTTCTTGCTGACCAGTCAAAAACACCAAAATAGCACCGGCTGGTAATCGGTTATGAATTTTACATACTTTATCATATGCGTCCTCTATATAATTTGCCTTCGTTGTTCTGTTAAAATGAATGGAGACAGGATATTGTCTAGCATCGATCTTCAAAATTGGTGGAGGTTGAGCAAATAGTAGTCTATTTTCGGCGAAATCGGAAACACGAAGTGTGGCAGACATGATCAACAATTTTAAAGGTTTGATATTAGGATCATTCTCACTCATTTCTCTACGTAGACGCACAATACGGCTTAAGAGACCTAGTAGAATATCGGTATTAACACTGCGTTCATGAGCTTCGTCAACTATGATAGCCGAGTACGACGTAAGCAGGAAGTCAGTCGATAACTCACGAATCAACACACCATCAGTCATAAATTTGATAGCTGTTTCTGGATTAACAGTGCTGTCAAATCGAATTTGGTGACTAACGTTAGAGGAAAAGCCCGTGAGTTCTTCGGCAACTCTCTTGGCGATACTGACAGCAGCTACACGACGAGGCTGTGTAACAGCAATCATTCCTGGCGTGTCTGATTCAGGAGAGCCAAATCCAGCTTCGAATAAAAATTGAGGGACCTGAGTCGTTTTACCACTTCCGGTTGCACCGCAGACTATTACCACATCATTTGCAAATACATGTTCCATGATGCTTTGTTCTTCGGCAACTATTGGAAGTGCAAGTCTAGATTCCTGAATTTCTGGAGGACGATTAACAAGTCTATAAGTTGTCTTCCGATTTTTGACTTCGTCAACACCAACAGGTAAAACATCGGGATCGTCTTCAGCTTTTTTCAATTTTTTAGGATTTCGTATGCGACGACGAATTTCGTCGTTTTGAGCTGATATTACAGATTCTTGCTTTTCATGCTCGAACGAATCACCGGGAAGAATTTGTTGAGCAGCCCAAGATTTAAATCGGTTGGCTCTTTCAGAGGCCTCGTTATCCTGATCTTCATCACTTTCGTCCGCGCTAAATTCTTCTTCTGATGAATTCAGGTCAAACTCCTCACTGTGAAGATCGGGGTGTTGGGTAACTATCAATTGCTTGTCATCGGGTTTGTCTTTAAGACCATTTTCGACGCGTCCATTAGGAATTTCAACTTTATCTTTGTCCTCTGTGCTTCCTTCTGGTGATGATTTAGCATCGGATTCTGAATCAGCTGTTTCTTCTTGTTCATCTGCTTCTTCACTTTCTTCCTCCTCTTCATCATCTTCTTCCTCAGTATCGGTGCTTAAATAATCTTGTTCATCAGAGTCGTTAGCATCACCAAAATCTTCGTTTTTCCCCCAACGGAGTGATCTTTTGCGTTTCGGTGGAAGAACTTTTATAGGTGCCGTAGTTGTAGTCCCAGAAGGGGCAGAAGTAGCGGAGAATCCGAATCCAAAAGCAGTACCAGGGATATTCTTATTTTGGGATATAGTTTGTACATTCGTCTCTGAAGTCTCTGGTTGAGATTCGTTCACTTCTACAGATGTATAGAGGCGGCTTGAAGGATCGGAAATCGGTAAGCCCTTTTTCTCCTCCAAAAAGGACCTTTGCAATCGTTCCTTAGAAGTTTTTGGTTTTCCTAAATCTTTTGTACTATACAATAAAGATGTATCCACGCTTTCCTCGGCGATTTTTGCCATTAAAGCAGCAGAAGTTTCTTTCTTTAGTTTATTTTCCTGAATTTGTTAGCAATTATTATAAAAATCATTCATAAATTGTTGCCAAACTTACTATATATTTGTCTAACCGCTTTTTCTTTTTTGTAGACATGGGAGCACCTTCATTTTCTTTCATCAATTGTTCTTTTAATTGGCGCCTCCTCTCCTCTTTCGCTTTTCTATCTTCATCTGTAATGACATCCACGTTTGTATCAGTGGTTTGAGGTTCTTCAAGAACGGGCTTTGGATGTTCAGAAGACGCATCGTCTTGCTCTCGTACAGAACGATGCAATCGCGACTTTTTCAAGTTTAGCATCTTCTGAATGCCGCTTTGACGGCCCTTCTCATTAAATCTCTTCCTTAAGCGGCCCATTGTTTACGAAAACCCTCTAATAAAACAATTTTTGGTTAAGGACGAAGAAACGAATTGCCAAGAGTTTAGAAATATTTACAGAATAGGGAAGCCTACTTCGCTGCGTTACTCAAATGAAAATAGTAAGAGAATATTAATAACAATATTATATTAAAGGGTAACTTTTGTGACCTTTTAGTAATGTGCAAAAAGCGTCCTCTCTGCTCAGTTTATTTTCCTTAGTAGTCCAATGTTTTAACCTGTATTTATTAGTTTAGACTTAAATTTGTTTATCTTTTGTAATTTCTCGGTATAGATTTGGTTTTGTGAGTGGTTTACAAATTATGCCTACATTTCTTATATAGAGAGCGTTCGTATTAGTACATATGCAATTAAATATCATTACTGGAATTACCTTTTAAATAAAAAATAAATTGATTAATTCTATTATTGTTTTTAGTACGTATCGCGAGAACTCTGCTGCATATTAACATTGTATAAACAAAGGAATTGTAAGACTATGGCCTAGCGGATTTGTCTGTCGCTTTTTTTTTTTCTTTTCCTTTTTGCTTTTTTTTTTCATTTGAAATACATATAAAGAAACATATGGTCGGTTGTTTACACAAGTTTTATAAAAGACAATGTATTCTATACATTCAGGCTCTAAGTAATATATACAAAAAAAACTAAACACCCAACTTGAAATGGAGAAAAGATTTTTTTTTGGAATGAATTAATTTTTTAATTGTCAAACAGTACTTTATTCACCTACAGATCTCACAAACACACCACCCTTTTGCTTTCTCTTGAATTTCATTTCATTTCACCTGTTTATTTACGAATGCATTGCAACGGACTATCGTATGTATTTTACTCATCAAAGGACCCACTACGGTAATATATTTCATAAAACTTCAGCAAAATGCATTATACTGAATAACGGCAACACAAAGAAATACACTAACTCTCTCTAAAAACGCGTTGATTTCGCCCAGGCAATTTTCGCTCGTTGTACAGAGCACCTGTACTTATATATGGAAAGAATCCTTTAGGCGTGAAACCTTTAAAGAATCGGAGTACAGTACGATAATTTTATATAACGAAAAAAATAATCGTTATATTAATAAACAAATCATTCTTTATAGTTTGACTCTTCAAGAATTTCCTTGTTTCTTGAAATAGTATTGGAAAGATAAAATAAAATAACTTGAGAAAATGGAGCTACAAAATGCATTAGACTTTTCTTCCCAAAAAATGAGCGGTATGGACATGGGACAATCCTCGTCTCATTCCTGCAAAATGAGCATGCTCTGGAATTGGTACACTATCGACTCCTGTTTTCTATCCAAGTCTTGGCATGCATATACGGCAAACAAATTTGCTGGCTCAATTGTTGGTATCTTTTTCTTTGCTATTGCCATTGAGGCCTGCAGAAGACTACAGAGAATCCTCGATGGTTATATTGCTCAACAATCTAATGGAAAGACATTGCAAGGTCCCTTTCGATTATTTTTTCCCGGTAGTACTCCTCATGTAAATGTGCTCCAACAACTCGCCCGAGCCTTCCTTCAAACTTGCTATTATGGTGCCGCCACTATACTCATGCTCACTGTCATGTCTTTTAATGGATATGTTGTGTTGTTCACCTTCCTTGGCGCTTGGATAGGATACCTACTATTTTCCTGGGATGATAGTAGTTTCGGTCATCATTCATCTGGCATTGGTTGTTGCTAAGTTTCTTCCTTTCTACCAAAAGAGTATCGTGAATGATATATTAGATGTTGATGTTATGCCATACAGGGCAGACTTATTCAGTTTGATGATGCTCAGTTAATAATCTGTCCGTCTTGCTTTTAGCTTGCTTTTCCGGATTTTTTGGGTTTACGAAAGTTATTTATTTTCATACATTGTTCTTTCCTTCATTTTTTTTATATCCTTTATTTTCAGTTCGTTTTATTTGGTTATGTATTACGAGTCTATAACCAATCCCGCATGCCCTTCTTTGTCCATACAGTTTTAATTAGTTTTTCTTTTCTTTTCTTTTCTTTTCTTTTATATCCATATATTATTACTATGAATAAAGTCTAAAAGCTTCAGTTCGATGATTCTTATGTCTGTTGGATAAACGTATTCACGACATAGCTCTAATATGGGAATCCAAGAGTTTTGCTCACAGGAATCCCTTTTTTATTTACTTTACAACTATTATTCATCTGCTTCAATTGTTTAGATTACCATCCTGAACTCACGATTCTATGTAATGCTGCCTTTTCTTCGCCTTTACAATTTCGTTATCCAACCAAGAAAAACCTGCCTCTATGCTATATTCATATTCAAAATCAGTCCTTTTCCCTGAATTTCAATGGATATTTCTAAAGTTTGCTGTTTTTGTTCGTCTAGTTTCTGTATGCTTCTTCCACTCATCGTTACTGCAGCACATCCTCTATCAAAAATCATACTTCCACCATAAAACAGGCCTCTGTTTATTTTCGCAGGATCTGCCGTTTTTTAGAAATAAAAAAGTAAAAATCCTTAGTTTTTATACACTGTCTTTAGTTCATAATGTCATTAGAGCCTTTACCTGGAACTTTGCAGAACTTGTTAGATCAAAAGACCTTGAAATGGGTTTTCGTCGGTGGTAAAGGTGGTGTTGGTAAAACTACCACTTCTTGCTCTTTGGCTATTCAAATGTCCAAGGTTCGCTCTTCTGTTTTACTAATTTCTACCGATCCCGCTCACAATTTGTCTGATGCCTTTGGAACTAAGTTTGGAAAAGACGCAAAAAAAGTCCCTGGATTTGAAAACCTTAGCGCTATGGAAATTGATCCCAACCAGTCTATTCAAGAAATGACTGAGCAAGCTGATCAACAAAATCCTAACAATCCCATGTCTGGTATGATGCAAGATTTAGCCTTTACCATTCCTGGTATTGACGAGGCTCTTGCATTTGCTGAAATTCTAAAACAAGTCAAATCTATGGAGTTCGATTGCGTTATTTTTGATACCGCCCCTACCGGTCATACCTTGAGATTTTTAAATTTCCCCACTGTCTTAGAAAAGGCCTTAGGTAAACTTGGTGGTCTTTCTAGCCGTTTTGGCCCTATGATTAATCAAATGAGCGGTCTGATGGGTGTCAACGCTAATCAGGAGGACATCTTTGGTAAGCTTGAAGGCATGCGTGAAAACATTTCTCAAGTAAACCAACAATTTAAGAATGCAGAACTCACTACGTTTGTCTGTGTTTGCATCTCTGAGTTCCTTTCCCTTTACGAAACCGAAAGAATGATTCAAGGTAAGTGTTAGGTTCTTTGGACCTTGTGTAACATTAAATGCATACAACGTCCCTAAGTTTCATAATTTACTAACTCTTTTAGAATTGGTTGGATACGAGATTGATGTAAATAACATTGTGGTCAACCAGTTGCTATTGGATCCTCATACAACCTGTCCTCAATGTCTTGCTCGCAGAAAAATGCAGCAGAAGTATCTTGACCAGATTGAAGACTTATACGAAGACTTCCATATCGTGAAAGTACCCCAAATTCCCGCTGAAGTTCGTGGCCCCGAGGCTTTGAAATCTTTCTCTGAAATGTTGGTTAAGCCTTATGTTCACCCATCTGAAAAGTAATGAAATACAGCGAATTTCAACTCCTATTTCAGAAATCGGGGTTTGGCCATTTGTTTCGAAAATTCAATGCATCGTTCGATCCTTCAACCTCAGTTTTTATGTTTAATTCATTCGTTCCTAATAATGTCAGTGGTATATTCCTCGTATGTGTAATTTTATAGTTGAGGATGATGAATAGCATTTCTTAGGAAGGGATTTTCAAACTTTTTTTTTTTTCCTATAGAGTAACTTCGAAATGGTTTGAGTCTGTTCTACTTGCGTATCTCATTTTTAAAAATAGAAAGTATTTTATTTATTTATTAATTGATACATGACAACAAGAAGCGTCATGCAATCATCTAATTTCATTTGCATTTGTCCTCCATTAAGCGTTAATACATAAAATGCCTCTCATCATAATTTATATAACGTTACAGTTAGAGGGAAAATTCAGCTTGCAGTTTTCTTAATTCCTCTTCCTCATCTACTTCTTGAGGTTTAGCAACCGAAGGAAGTTTGTCAACGGGAGTGCCAGTAGTGACTCCAGGGGCATGAACGGGTGGCTTTTCTGCACCAAGCATCTTGTTGTCAAGTTCCATTTGTTGTAGTTCATCCAATTCGTTCGCTAATTCATCTTCATCCACATCTGCATTTAAGCCCATGGGTGTGCTGATCATAGCAGAAATTTCTTCTGAAATAGCTTGCTGATCGCGAATCTTATCCATAATATTATCAACCTTGTCAGCATCCACACCTCGTTGGATTTGCTTCATAGCCTCAGCACCTTGACGCATAGCCTGTAAGGTTTCAAAGTTGAGATTAGCATTCTGGATAGTATACAGCTGTTGTTCAATATTCATGCGGCTTCCTTCAATCTTTTCAAGTTCGTTCTCGTACATCTTTTTCCTTTTTAAGGCCGCCATTGCCGCTAATAACAGTTAGTATGCTGAACATTATTCAATTAACACTTCTTTTGTACTGTGCTATCGTACCTCTTTTATTTGTAGTCGCATTCTTCTTAGCAATTTCATTTTGTTCAGCAATTTGACGCTCTAATCTTTGCTCTTTCTTTTCAAACATTGACAAAGTATCCTGGAACCGAGTGATCGTATCCTTCGTAACGTCTTTGTTACGACCGGCGCCTCCAAACCACTTCAAAATATTTGACATTTTTCTAATTAATATCAATTACTTTCTAGGACTGTCTGATTCAATAATTCCGATAGTAAAGATTGTCGAGTGCGTGACCCTCAGGATATATCAATTACAACCTGAGAAAAACAATTTTTTTATATAATCCTGAAGTTATTATAAGAAATATAAAAGAAAAACAAATTTAAGGCAGACTATAACACCTTTGCGATTACGCCAGATGTTGTGAAGTTGGAAAGTGTACTTAGTACACCAATTTACTGCCACTCCATCAACTACACATTCGGTGGAAAAGTAGCGGTTTCGGTTAAAAGGGCGAAATCCCCTTTTCATTTCGCCAGTAATTTATTTTTTTCATAGAAATTAACTTGCACGCTTTGTTGCGGTAGCAATTGGCTTTGATAATCTCAAGACTGAGGAAAGGAAGGTTTTGGTATAAGTGTAGGCATGCCTGACGCAGTTCAACAAGATGCAGCGGAGCAAAAATCAGGTAGCAACAGGGTTCAGGCCTATGCTAAATTAGAATTTGAGAAGTTTTCTTTCTTTGTTCAGACTCTACAAGTTACAATGGGTCGGAAAGCTAGTAATTTTAGTGATTGCGATGTTCATCTGGGAGACACTAAGGCTATATCTCGTCAGCATGCTAAAATTGTATACAACTTTCCAAATCAGAGATTTGAGTTTTCGGTCATTGGAAAGAACGGGGCTTTCGTTGATGGCGAATTCGTCGAACGCGGATCCACAGTGCCACTACACAGCGGAACTCGCGTTCAAATTGGACAGATATCTTTTTCCTTCCTTCTTCCGGAAGGAATGCAAAAGCATAAAGCAGAAAAGCATGATGTTGATAGCGCTGATCCTCAGAAAATGAATACGACTGTAACTCCAGTGATTGAACAAAAACCACCTATTGAAGAACTTCAAAATTCTTTTTATACATCGGTTAAGAAAGAGTCTGAACTCAATCCTACTCACCTATCTCCTCCTCCTCTTATGACCGGTGAGGCTACATCAGCAAATATATTTGAGCATCCTGATGCAATTCCTCCTCGTCCTTTAGAATCCTTTCCCTACGTTTCCGAATACAAACCCCAAACTGTATCTCCTCAATCTATACAGCGTCAGACATCGAGCGATTTCTCGTCAGCCCCAAGTGCTAACCCTGAAACCGTACGAAATTTTTCTGAGACTCCTCCTGCTAATGCCATTCCCCAGAAGCAAACTCCTATTGACCAAGAATCACATCGAATTTCAACATCAATCCCTTTGCATCCAGGTTTAGAATCACAACCACCACCAAATATGGGTGATATATATCAAAAGCCTAATCTTTCGTATGCAAATTTGATTGCGCGTACCCTTATATCCAATTCCAACAAAAAGATGACGCTTGGCGACATATGCGAATGGATTTCCCATACGTGGCCATATTACCAATACCAACCACCAGCTTGGCATAATTCAATTCGGCATAACTTATCGTTGAATAAGGCCTTCATACGGATACCAAGGAGACAAAATGAATCTGGAAAAGGGTCATTTTGGATATTGGATCCCTCTTATATTGATCAGTTTGAAGGAAATATGTTTCGGAAAACTAAGAAACCTATGCCGACTGCTACAGGTGCTACGTCCTTTGAGCATGAGAACATTGATCCCCTACGAAATCCTATGTCTGCGGGAGGGAAAATGGGTTCTTCAAAAACTTCTGACACTTCACAGCGGACACCTACTGTAAATGGTGGAGCAGCTGCATCTAAAGAAGAAAAGTCTTCATTATTGCAGTCTGGCATACAGCCCATCATTATGCAGAATGGAAAATTAGCGTTGAATCCTGAATTTTTCCGTAACTCAAATGGTGAACAACAAGCACCAAACGAACAAGCAGTACATGCAATTTCGCTTTTACAAGATCATATTAATCGGCAATTAGGACCGGCTGCCGTTAACAACCCAGCACAGGCCACTGCGATTGCAAATGCATTAGCCGTTGCCTTAGCCAAAAAGCTTCAAAAGCAACCAGTGCCAACCCCAACTGTTCAACAAGACACAGGTCAACAAAATAAGAGACGGAAAGCTTCTCTTACGTCTACTGTGAATCAAAATGTCAATCCGGCAACGTCTTCCTCATCCATTCAACCGAATGTTCCTTTTTTCCATATGTCCACACCGCCCCCTTCTACTATGACATCTGTTCCTCCTCCGTATGTACGTCCACCTGCACATTCTCAACCTAGAGACTCTCCTTATGGCCGAACTATAGAAGATCCATTACCCCCTGGAGCTGTTGCTGCATCCTCCGTGACCTCCAAGTCGAACACTACCTTGCCCGGATCATCAGGGCAACCAGGTATTGTACCAAACACCTCCGTTCTAACATCAGATCGGCCTTTGTACGTGGCGTCTCATGAAACAAATGGAGAAAAGCGGCCAAGCGTTTCGATGTCCTCTTATGCAGCTTATTCACCTAGTAATGGGATACAAGACAAATCCCCTCATACGACGCCGAGTCTACATTCGGAACGTGGAAGAGAAACCAATGAGGGAAGACCAGAGAATCACCAGGATCCAATGCAATCAACAGGGGACGTTCTTCGAGGAGTGAAGCGACAGTTTGATGAAGCCCCCTCTTCGTATACCTGATTTATATACACCCTTGAGGAGTATATTGGACCTTCATGATTTTCTTATTTCCGAATAGGATTCATTTGAAGTTGTAATGAATGATGAAATTGAAAACGATTTTACTAACAGAGACTCTTCCTATTACTTGGCATCCTGGATTGTCGATTGTTGATTTGTGAATATACGTTGTCTTTATCTTAATGTTTCCGATTTTAATATGTCTATCTTAATTCGCTATACCACGAACAATTTATCCTGCCATATCCCTTTTATATCCCGTCTGTTGATCACATCGATGGCAGCAGTGATTTTTAAAGGGCATTTACATCGTCCTTAATCTTGTTGGTTTGTGTGATCTTTCAATTCTCTTGGACCGTTAGTTAATTCATGCGTTTGTATATAATAAAAGTCAGTTCCTACTCATGAAAAATAATTTTACCATACAAATTCTAGCTGGATCAACTTTTGACCCATGCAAAGAGTAATTGATTGCTCTATATTGTAATTTATTTTGCTTTAAACGGAAGCTGTTTTCATCCTTCATAAACTATCGCTTTTTTATTTCCATTTCGTAAGAGCAATTCCTTCTTATTTTCTATTTCCTCCAATTACTGCGTTGTGCGTTCTAAAATGATTTAACAAAGTAGTACTAGGGATCGCTAAAAGATCTAGTCCCGCTCTCGTTCATTTGATAATCCAATGTGGAGTAGTGATAGGATCTGTGGAGTAATAACATGAAGAATGACGTAGAGAATGGATCACCGTCAGTCAACTAAAGAAAGCCTGAGCTCAGGAACTTGATCTTAACATATATCAAGAAGAACAAGCTAAGGAAGGACTGGATTATTTTTTTTGTATTAGTTTGAAAAAGAAATAACATTTCATACATATAACAAAAGGTTTCCAAGGCCGCGAAGGACAAACCAGACCCATTCAAGAGTGGAAAGAAATCAAGTACTGTATAAGTAGACGCTATGGTTTCAAACGCTTCTTTCGACGAGCTTATAGAGGAGTTGACGAGTCTTGTGAACCAGCAGAATCCAACAGATCTCCTTCAAGTTTGCTTTGATTTCTTCAGTAACAAATTGAAAAATGAGCGTAGAGAGATGCTTCATATGGACGATACAATGAGCGATGCCTTTAGCGGAGAAGGCTTAGAGAATGAATATTTATCAGACTTGCACGAGATGCCCAGAGGCCCCGAGGCAGTTGGTCCTGAAGTGCTTCATACTCCCGAAGCGGGTGGATTGAAAGAAATGAACGTTTCTTATCCTCAAAACTACAACTTTTTAAGAAGACAATCCGTATCTGCCGAGTCGATGAACCCAAACTCGTTTATGCAACTTCCAAGACCACAGGTTCCTTTGAAAAGCCCAGAAGAACTAGAACGTTTGAAGAAAGCGGTAGGCCACAATTTCTTGTTCAAAAATCTGGATGAGGAACGATATTTGGAAGTTTTGAGTGCTATGACGGAAAAGCATATTGGCGAAGCTGGTGTAGCACTGATCGTACAGGGCGCTGTGGGAGATTACTTTTATGTTGTAGAGAAGGGTGAATTTGATGTTTACAAACGGAAAGAACCAACCATTTCAACAGAAGAAGTACTGGCCTCGGGTTACGGTGATCACGTTGCTACGATCTCTCCAGGAGAATATTTTGGCGAGCTTGCATTAATGTACAACGCTCCTCGGGCAGCAACGGTTGTGTCCAAGACTCCTGACTGTACTTTTTACGCCTTAGATCGATCTAGCTTCCACCGTATCGTGTTGGAAAATGCTTTCCACCAACGTCGTATGTATGAAAGTTTGCTTGAGGAAGTACCTATCTTGTCAAGCTTGGACAAATACCAGCGTCAAAAAATTGCAGATGCTCTTCAAACGGTTGTTTTCCAGGCTGGAGAGGAAGTAATTCGCCAAGGAGATATTGGAAACCAGTTTTATTTGATTGAAGATGGTGAAGCAGAGGTAATCAAAAAAGACAAGGGCACGGTAGTGACATTGACAAAAGGCGATTATTTTGGTGAATTGGCGTTAATCCACGAAACACAGAGAACTGCGACGGTGCGTGCGAAATCTCGTTTGAAGTTGGCAACCTTTGACAAACCCACCTTCAATCGGCTTTTGGGCAATGCGATTGACTTGATGCGTCAACAACCAAGAGCAGAGTTGGATTCTAAACAAGAAAGTCAACGGCAATTGGAGTCTCATCATGGAACTAGCAAGGTATAATTTGGACTTGAGAAGCATAATTTGAAACGATAACTTATTTCTCAACAAATAAGTAATAACGATATGACGCGTAATATCTTAATTTAGGTAATGCAGATGGATGCATGTATATGCTAAAAGAGCGTGCTTTCTTCATGATTCGTAATGAGCATTTCAACATGATATGGGTTTTGACGAGATTCCGCGACTATCTTTAAGGATTTTAATACATGAAATTTGGGAACCCCTTCAATTTTTGTAACTAACGAGTTTTTTAACATTTTGGATGAAGCCCTGAATCATTTCAAACTCTCTGTAGCAGTATTTTCCTTTTTTTTTAAAAAAAAAATTGGTATAGAACGTTTGTTTTGATTGACGGTTTGGATGGTCGTTTACGGTTTTTATTGTTTTTCTTTTTTATTCAATTTATTTCTCATGATATTGCATAAAAAAAGCTAGCTGAAGCCAGCTTTCAAAGCAATCAATTCTCTACTTTTTTTACTTTTTTTTTTTTTTTTTTCTCTTGAATTTGGGGTTTTATTTCAAGACTAATTTTTTCTCTTTTCTCTTTTCTTTACTTATTTCCTCTATTTTTCTATTCTATACATCTATGTCTGTCCATAATTTGACAGCATCTCTTTATTCTCATGTTTTTATTTGACATAGACACTCGAATATAGGAAAATGATATTTTGGTTTTCATTCTGAAAAGCTTGCGTGGTTGGTAATAGATTCGAGCATACGGAAGAAGATGCGACTATGGATGAATTTCTGGGATTTTTCTTTCCTTTCCTTTTCTTTTCTTTTGGTTATTTTTTTTTTTCATAATGAAAGAACGGACAGATCCTGGATCATCGGTCTTTTGACCTTGGACATTGGAGGAGTTCATCCATCCATTGATCTATCCATCTGTTCCGGAACGTATGCTTGTGAATGAATGGATGGATGGATGGGCGGATGAGTAGAGAAATGAACGAAATGAAAACAAGAGACTCTGGTCTATGTCTTAACTTTTTGTGCGCGTATGTTTGAAATGAATACACATGATTGAAGATGAAGTGATGAAAGAGAAGCTCTCCTGATCTGTCTTTTTCTTATTTTCTTCAGTTTTCTATTTTATTTTTGTCTATGTATCTATGAATTCAAGTGGACGATCTAATGATGGGTCTGATTTACATACAGCTGATGCTTTGCTGTATATGCTATGCTATGCTATGCTATGCTATAGGAATGAAATAAAAATTTTTGCATCCATATGAGAGAGAGTAAAAGGACGAACACTGGAGAGTTGAGCCAAATGAAAATTTCAATACAACTACGTAAATGAAAAGAAAAAGGATACATTGAGGGAAAAAAATGGACTTGAGTGAAACATCTTTAAAGTAAAGCAAATTGATTTGTCAATGTACAGAAAAAGAAAAAGAAAATGAAAGAAAAAAATATGAAACAATTTGTTGGCATTACAGTTTGAAAAGAAAATTAAAAATTAAAAAAAGAAATAAATAAATAAAGAAATGAAAAAAATAGAAATAAATTATTCATGAATGGTTAAAACTCATGATTTTAGTAATCATCTGGAGAAAAGATCGAAAGCCATCCATTGGAACGAAGACAATCTTTTTTACGATTAATAACAAACAAAAAGAAGCGTTAGTAAAGAGGTTATGGAAATATTCTAGTACAAGAGACCTAGAGCGTGTGTTTACGCATCTGGAATAAAATTTTAGACACTCAGCAATCACAAAAGCTACCTTCTGCCATCCACTACTACCATTTACAAAAATAGTAGAACGCGCTTAGTAAATACCATGATGGATCCAGTGGTAGAGAAAACGCTAGAAAACAAAGAAAACGTCGCAGAAAACGCGTCGAAAACCGCTCAAAACGATTTAACCTTGAGTAGTCAACCCAGTACGCTTTCTTCCACGATCTCTTCAAAAGGTAAGAAGAAGGCTGTCAAGAGAGCTAAGAAGAAGGCTGCTAAAAAGAGGAAGAATGCTGCTGCCGCAGTTGCTGGCGCTGATGTTGATGACGCTCCTTCTGAACATCACCCTCCTTCTACTGCAGGAGCTGAATCCGTTGCCGAAACCGAAGCGGAGGGCGACGAAGATGAAGACGAGGAACCTCTCGCTACTCCCAGAGCTTCTTATGAAGACACCGATGCTGCTGCTGCCGCTACTGAGGCTCCCACTCCTTTAAGTGCCCATGGTGCTGGTGCTGATGCTGATGCTGATGCTGGTGCTGCTGCTGCTAGCTCTAGCTCTAGCCCCAGCGCTAGTGCTAGCACTAGTGCTTATCCTAGTGCTCGCACTAGTCCCAGTCCTGCTCCTACTCCTGCTAAAGGAGACATCGGCAGCAGCGACGATAGCAGCTTACACAGTGAAGATCGTAAATCCGTATTTACGGAAGCACCTAGTGCTGCTGAAGACAACGGTAAGTGACTAAAAACAAATTACGTAATTCATTGTTGTGGTTTTTTATTTGTTTTAACGAAGACCAATGATGTATTGCGTTAAAAGGAAATTGTCTTACCTAAGATATACCTCATGATATTGCCAGTCACTCATTATCCCTTGGATTAATGAGTGTGAAACTTTTTTCCTTCTAAAAGAACCTACCTACTAACTAGCATTAATTTTAGTAGAGATGATCGACTTTTTCCCAAGACCAAACCAGCAAACTCTTAACAAAGAGACCTCTGGTATTCAATCCGGTGCTTCCAAAGCAGAAACTAGCGCCGTTCCTGAAGTTTCTTCTCAAACTGGTGGTGATGTTCAGCAAGTCATTAGCACAGGAGATGATTTCTCCTCTGCATCTGGCGACAAGTCTTATAGCAACGAAGATACCTTCGTTTCTAGAGGATTCAACCAAAAGAGCGGACTTGGATACGACTCTGTAAATGATACTAGCTCCAAGGCTTTTGTTGATAAGGCTGTCTCTTCTTCCGAACAGGACGCTGCTGCTTATGAAAGCAATAACCACTTCCCTGCTGGCTTTTCCATGACCCAGCACATTGACGCTGGCGTTCAACAGGAGATTGCCTTTGAGGATGCTGAAGACTTTGCCTACCACGACCCTAACGTCCCTCATACCACAAGCGTCACCACTGAGGGTATCTCTACCGCTCCTTCTACTGCTGCCCACAGTACCACTACTAGCAAGTTCGCCGATGACTCCAATGAGGGTGTTACCATGCCTGGTAGCTTAGCTTCTCCTGCTGATGACGACGAGGACTTTGCTGATTCTTCCAAGCCCGTCGATACTACCGGCGCTAACAACGCTTCTACTGGCGCTTTTGCTCCCAAGACCCCTGCCGCCGGTGCTTCTACTGGTGCAAAGGCTCCTACCAGTGATGCTGCCGCTGCCAAGGCTCCTGCTGGTGGTGCTTCCACTGATGCCAAGGCTGCTGCTGGTGATGCTGCCACCTCTGGCAAGTCCGCTACCAACGCTAATAACGCTTCTGCTGGTGCTTTTGCTCCCAAGTCTTCTGCTGGCCCCGCTGCTGCTGGTGCTGGTGCTGCCAGTGCTGCCGGTGGTGCTGCTGGCAACGCTAAGCAAGCCCCCAAATCTGCTGTTGACAAGGCCGAGACTATGGCTTCCAACAAGGCCCACGCTGCTCAAAACACAAAGGACGAGGCTCTTGGCAAATCCCCCTCTAAGGATGCCAAGGACGCTGCCAAGGATACTCAAAAGACTCCCGCTAAGGATGCCCAAAAGTCCCCTATCAAGAAAGCCGAAGGTGCTCTTGACCCATCCAAGTCTCCCAAGGAAGCTGGTACTGGAGCTGGAGCTGGTACTGGAGCTGGAGCCGGTGCCTCTTCCGCTGCCAAGCCCAGCGCTGGCCGTGCCGGTACTGAAGCTACCGAAGCTGAAAACAAGGCTAAGGATGCTACTGACTCCCCTGCTAAGAAGGGTATCTTCAAACGTTTCAAGAAGGCTATCCGTAATGCATTCCACTAAGCCGGTTTTTTGTATATAAAACTTTTTGAAGTCAGTGTATATGGATCTAACTTTGGAGTATTGCATGCAGAATTGTGCTTCGTGTGGAAACACAACTTTAGAATAGATAAATTGCTTAATGGATGCGGTGGTAATTTTCGTGTTAATTACTTTATCTATGTTCTTAAATTTTTGATGTTTTGCAATTCTCGTTCTTTTTTTTAGTACACTGACAGAATAGCTTTTGGTGTGAATGTATACTTTGCTTTTCAGCGATCTTAAACTTTGTCTTTATTATATATACTTTTTACCGATGATATATCTCAAATCATTCACTTGACGAGTGATTGAAAACGTTTTGCTGTTTCCTTTTTTTTGCTTTGTGTTTTGACTAATAGACTGCGCTATCCTATACAGATTAATACGTAAAAAGGCAAAATAAATTGATTTTTTTATAGATCCTCTGTTCTTTTGTAAATTATATCTAATTTTAATACGTGTATGGTTCATTTTTTAGTCCATGCCAAAAAGTCATCGTTAGTGAAGATAGATGCCTGTATGATCCAGAAATCCAACGGCAAGTCGTACTTCGTTTGTTCAAAACGTTATCTCTTCATTCTGCCTTTCAAACTTGTTCAGTACAAACCACTCATATCTAATTCGAAAACCCGTACTTTTTAGGGCTCTCTTTTATATTAATTAGTGCTAGACATTGAACTTGTGCTGTAACCATGAAGGCTGTTATTCAAAAGGTTTTAAACGCTTCCGTAACTGGTATGGAATTTCTACGTTTTTTTTTTTTTTTTTTTTTTTTTTTCTTCTTCTATTTTGTACAAGCTAATCATTCACTTGTAGTTGACGATGCTGTTGTTTCTTCCATAAAAAAAGGGTAATTGCTATTCAGATATTAAAGTCTTGATGATTCACTGACCATACTGTTGGTAGACTCTGTGTCCTTGTTGGCGTTGGTACAGGTATATACTATGAATTATTTTTATCTCCTTTGTTGAATTTTGTTTTCATTTATAGAAAAAGGGAGAGGTTTGGAAGACAGATTTTAACGTATCCATAGATGATACTATGGAAGATGTGAACAAGATGTGCAATAAACTTCTCAAATTGAAGCTTTTTGAAGATGCACAAGAACAACTATGGAGACAAACGGTCTTGGATGCTCAAGGTGAAATACTGTGTGGTACGTTGTTTTCATAAACGTACTTGATTTTATAACCGCTATTGTTAGTCTCTCAGTTCACGTTGCATGCACGAGTCAACAAGGGTGCTAAACCCGATTTCCACAGAAGCATGAAAGGCCCCGAAGCCATACAGCTTTATGAGTCTGTGTTGGAAGGCTTAAAGGCCAGTTTAGGCAACGACAACGTCAAAAGTAAGTTAACTCGTATCTCACACGTTTACTAACCAGTCTTTAGATGGGTAATCACATATATTTTCATTTGACATTTGATTTCTTTCAATCTAACCATTCAGTGTTTTTGGTGCCATGATGAATGTTCAGCTTACCAACAATGGTCCTGTAACTATCCTTTATGATACCAAGGAATAAACTACGCATTTTCGATCCATAATGATATTTTTATTCTCCTATTTCCTTTTCTAAATTGTTAACTTGAAGAAAATCAATAAAAGGAAGTATTAAAATTAGTGTTATTATACAATTATAAAAGCATCTATAGTCGGGACAGAATTGTATACATGAGTTGATTTTTTTGTTTCCATTGTTGGATATATTTTGACACACTCATCAGTTCTTCGTTTCGAGAACGTATATATCCTTTCTCATTAGCCATAGTAAGTTTTTCACGAAGTACATCCCAGGTACTTGAATAAACTGGAGAGTTATAAGATAACATGTAATTTGCAACACGTGAATTATTTCCCACTCCTTCAATATGTTCTTCCAATTTCTCTTTCGAGAGGAAATATTCGCAAAACTCGGATAATGCCTTATCTATTCGACCGCTGTACAAAATCCAAACAATACGTTTATTGTACATAGCTTCGTCAAATTCGACACCCCACTTCTTCAACCGTGACCATTCTGTATCAAGTTCCAGAAATGCATTGACGCTGGCTAAAAACGAAAAGTATATCTCGGCTGGCATATTAAGACTTCCTTTATAGGCGTCAAGAAGTTTACCCTCTTCCTCTTCCTCTTCGTACTCATTCTTGTCGGATACGTTTAATTCAACTATTGTAGACATAAACGTCTGTCGAACGACCTTTAAAATTAAATCCCAAAATTTACGTGCAAGCAAAGTATCATGCAAGGAACAATACAACTGCATACCCGTGACAGCAAATGGGATATCAGGTTGTGAAGTAATATTCTTTGAGTGATAATCCAAGTACAGCGCGAGAACGTTCTTTGCTTTTGTCATGTCCCCTAGAGAGGTATATTCCCGGATTAATGGAGAAAACAAAGAAACAGGGTAACGAAGATCATTTGCAGTTTTTGCATTAAAGATAGTAGCTCTTCGCTGTTTCGTTTGGAAAACGGAATCTATATATCGTTCGGCCTCTGCCAAACCTTCGGCACCTTGTTTACAATAACTTATAACAAAGGCAGCTAAAGATAACGGGGTTGACTGTATGTTCAATGAAGACATGCGCTCTTCCAAAAGCTTGATTTCATCGAGCTCATTCAAGTTACCGAGCACTGTAGCTACAATCGAAAAATGAATAACGTTTGGTTTTTGTATCGTAGGAAAGACGTTAAGAGCTTCTTTAAATTCACCAACGGTAGTATGATAGAGCATCATTATCGTATACATGTAATCACGACCACTTTTATCATGCTTTTCAGCAAAAGCTATGCAGTTTTGTAATGATTCATAATCATATTTGAAAAGAGCATACCTCATAAGCATGCGATTCACGCTAGTGTTTTCAGTTATACCAAGTTCTTTGATTTTTTGTAGACAAGATTGAATCTTTTTCTCATCCGCCGCTTCAATGTAAGCATCTAAAAGCGCCGCATATCCTTCGGGAGGAGTCGAGACGCCAAGATCCGTAATGTACTTATATACCTTTTCCATAGCATCCAAATCTTTTCTTCGCGAAAACAAGGTAATGCAACTCACCAGAGTGGACTCATTTATTAAAGATGTATCGTTTCTGAACGCTCTTAGCAAACTCACTGCCATAGAGGCGTCAAGACTTACAGTTGTCGAACTCATGAACAAGTTGAACAAATGTTTCAGGTTTTTTATTTCTCCAGAACCCTGTGCTTCTTGATAATATAGCTTAATGGTGTTTATGTCACCACAGTAAACGACTGCTTTGACAGCAGCAACGAAAACACTTGGAGTTAGCATATTGTTGAACTGTGTTCGGTACTGATTCATTAATGAATAAAGAACCTCCGGCATGTGATACTTTGACGCGGCTGTCAAAAGTCTTGAAAAAACTTGAAGAGAAGGAATGTATCCCATCTTCAAAAGTGTTTGCAAGAATAATTGAAATGAATCTCGGTTATAGTAACCGGCGGCAGTAATAACTTTTAGCAAATCTCTCAAAAGCACAGGGTTTGATTCGACTACCTCATTTCTAGCTGAGGCTTCTTTGTATACCTGAACCGCAGCATTAAACTGACTTTGTTGATTATAAGAATTCATCAATAACCGCGTAGGACCAGAAGCAATCCAATTAAATTTGTTAAAAATTTCATGTGAAAGAGCAACGACTTTTTGATGTTCCCCGTGATCTAACAAAAAATGCAAATAATGTAAATAAAGAATCCTTACACGATGTTTATTGAGATGATTCATATCAAGAGATCGTAACACAACCAGAGGATTTTCAATAAGAGAAAAAGCACGAGCAAAGGTTTTGCGGAATGGATTATTCAACATGGTAATATCAAATTTACGCGGCATACCCTTGGGCATGTGTACGTATAAGTGGAAAACATATTCGGGCATATTAAGATGCAAAAAAAAGGACATAAATGGTGTTATTTTGTGTACTTCGTTGTGAATGTTTCGATTACTGTTTTTTCTGAAATAAAACAAAAATGCATCAGAAAGGGCAAATGCAAGGTGATTGATAGAGGAGGTTTCTAGTAGTCGATATTGAAAATACGCATTTGCCTTTTCAAGAAACACATCTGGTGGAAGATAAAAGTAGGGTGCTAGCTTTTGCAGGAAGGTAGCTGATTCTGAAAGCCAAGGGGAGTTCGATTTGGATAGCTGGTTCAAATTGTCTTGAGTGTGAGGGTCTATGAACATTAATTCAGCCATAGATTTCAAGTCACGGTAAATCGATTCATCACTCGGAATGGGATTTCCAGGTCTCTGGCTCACAGGAGCAGACTGCTGAAAATCTGGCAAAAGCGATGGAACCGGTTTTTCTTCAGACGTGGGATAGGATTCCGGCTCGCCATCGGTAGCAGCAGGAGAAAGAGAATAACTTTCCGATTCTGGCTTAGTGTGCAGATACCGGGATAAAACCCTGAGCGTTAAAGCATGGTTAATTGGAAAAGAACGTCGCCTGTATAGAGTAACAATTCGTTTACATAACATTTAATTGTATATACAAAAATGAACGGACAGTAAGGCAATTTTTATTTTATAATAAATACTTTTGGTTTTCTGTTTTCTGATAAACCAAAGAGAACCCAATCATGAATAGGAAAAACGCGAGAATTATAAGGCCAAGGAATAATAAATAGAAGAATTACCTTAGATATAACAGGTAATCAATTACAAAGTCATAGAATGAAAAACACCCTAGTAGAATCAAAAAAAAAGGAAAAAAAGGAAACACGAGTTCGCTTCGTATTAAGAACCTTGATACAGCAAATGTTCCCAATGAGTTGAATGTATACCCTACAGTCAAGGCGTGGCAATATCAAAATTTAGACTGTAAGTATAAAGAAACCAACTTTATTAAGTAGATTCTCAATTACTTTTCCAAAAACGAATTCGCGACGTACTTTGTTTATGCTAAGTATGCATTGATGAACCTGGGTTCTAGTGAACTTGGTATACAGTACTATACCGATGTCGTTAAGCAAATATTAGCCAGTTTAACGAAAAATAACGATACAAGACAACTCAGAAGTAAAGGCCAGTAGTTCCTATTAAGTTGCCAAGAGCTATAAAGGGAAAAACCAATTGAAAAAACCATTCTCGACATTGGGAATTGCAATTTTTATATATTAGAAGAATTTTAAGGAAGTTTAAATACCTAACAAGAGAAACAGAAAACGGTTGTGGAAAATGGTTCAAAAGGATATGAACAAACGCAAAGGAGGATTTAAATTTAGAGCACTTCCTGAGCATGCTTATCAAGGAAAAGCAAAAAAGATTAAACAAGATTTGATTTTGAAGGCAAAGACGAAGAAACACTACTACCAGACTGTTAAACCGGATGAATATCGCAAGAAGAAGACAGAGGAAGGCACTTCCAAGCCTGCGCCGAAGAAAAACCACCTGGAGAAATTATACGAGATGTCTGAAGAAAAAAGAAAGCAAAAAGAAGAAGTGATTCAACAGAAACAGAAGAAAAAGGAAGAACATGAAAGAAAAATCCATGATCGCATAGAGACTCGCAAACAATTGTCAAAACGAACAAAGAATGGTCAGCCTGTCATGAAAAATCATGTTAGCCATCTGTTAAACAAAGTTAAAAAAGAAATGGGTTCTTGAAAAGCCTTGGTGGGTGCTCTTTTGGTTCTTTGAGGTATAATGGATTTGTATTATTCTTTCTTTGGTTTGGGATACTGTAAAATTAATTATGAAATAAGCAATTACGGCATACAAATATCTCTCGTATTTATATTCCTTTCTAATAATTTTTTGAATTTTTATCTGCATACAAAAGGAACACTTTGTTGACTATTGAGTTAAAAACCGCTTCCTTATTATATTTTACGATGTTCTTAGAATGCATTATTTGAAAAAGTCTGCAAAACTAGTATATAGGTTAGGGTTCGAGACAGTCACAGTTTGTTTCCATACACTTAGTTGTAGTTGGAAACTAAGCAAAAACCACAACGCAAGATGGCTACGTCGAGTCTCACCCCGGGCGTCTCTCTTGATGAGAATGGCAGCATCAAACTTTTCAACAAATTCCCTTTTGAGGGTGTTGAAGTGAAGGACATCTCTTTGGTTGATTATATCACTGTTGGTAATGGTCAACCTCTTCCTCACACCGCTGGCCGTTTCCAATCCAAGCGTTTCCGTAAGGCTCGTTGCTTCATTGCTGAGCGTTTGACTAACAGCTTGATGATGAACGGCCGTAACAACGGTAAGAAGCTTTTGGCTACCCGCATTGTCAAGCACGCTTTTGAGATCATCGCTCTCTTGACCGACCAAAACCCTCTTCAAATCTTGGTCGACGCCGTTGCCGCTTGTGGTCCTCGTGAAGACTCGACCCGTATCGGTAGCGCTGGTACCGTCCGTCGTCAAGCTGTCGATGTTTCTCCTCTTCGTCGTGTCAACCAAGCCATCGCTCTTATCACCATTGGTGCTCGTGAGGCTGCTTTCCGTAATGTCAAGTCTATCTCTGAGTGCTTGGCTGAAGAAATCATCAACGCCGCCAAGGGTTCTTCTAACTCTTATGCCATTAAGAAGAAGGATGAACTCGAGCGTGTTGCCAAGAGCAACCGTTAAAAATTTACCTTTTGTATTAATGGATATTATTGCTCTTGTAATATTTTTGCTTAGTAGCTTGTTTATAGGGAAGTGTCCTATAAAAAATGTGTATATGATTAAGTAGTATAATTATTAAAAATTACCATGTATAACAAGTGTCTAGTATTCGGATTGGGAAAGATATGTGCCATTCGACGATTATCTAGACATGGTTATACAGTGACAACAAAAGGCAAAAATGGATTAATTTAAGCATAAAAAGGATCGTCACTGTATTCAAAAGAAAATGTAGTTTCTCATTATGAAATAACCAAGTTCTAAAAAGGAAAAGAAACGAACAAACAGAAAACAAAGACAAGAAGAATAAATACGCAAAGCTAAAAACACAGAAAGCTCCATTTAGGTGGGCTAGCCAAGATCCGCAGCTTTTCGACGAGTAATCTGCTGCTTCATGGATTCAATCGACTCTAAAAAGCCAAGATTTTCATCCAAAGTATAAATATAATGATTTTTTGGAAGGACACATGTAATGTATATTCGCTGTAACCAGTTTTCACAGAATTCATCCGGACATTCTGTAAGAAGCTGTAAGATTTTATCTCTTATGATATTGACATCTTCTCTAGTTTTAATTTCTCGTGGTGTAGATTTTTTATTTTTCTGCTGTACGATATCATCAACAGCGACTTGTTGAGGGGAAGGAGTGGCAGAAGCAGCATTCATGAAATATGAAGAAACAAACAGAGACCATATATAATGAAAGCTTCGTTTATTCTGGAGGGGAAGGAAATGAAAAGCCGGATGACCGATCTGCGCAGATGCAACCTTTTTGCGGAATTCAAGCTGAGGCCGTGTGCATGTGCCATCATCCTCAATGTTTTCCATATGCTCAATTAAACGTTTCCAAAAACGGGATTTTGGATTGGTGCATTTATATAAGTAGGAACCGATGGTAAACGTAACAATAGCCTGTGCTTCATCTGCCTCTGTCATGGATCGGCTGTCACTGTAATATACATGCTTGAACAGCTGCGCATAGGATTGAGAGAAATAAGACAGTGACAGGCTTTGCTCACTTGATAAATTTCTTCGAGCTGAATACTGGTAGATAAACTGCTGAAGAGCTTCTGTCGTCCATTCAATGCTCAGACTAGACCGGGAGTTCTTACTAGATCGATCTTTGACGGTCTCCGGAAAAGAAAAATATTTTTCTTCCTCTTTAAGAAACAAACCTCCTTGATGAGCTCTACGCTTTGAACGGTTGCAGCAGTACAACAACCCCCATAGCATTCCAACTTTGTAAAACGCCCCTCAGTGTATTGCGAATGTTGGGTTAACTAATAAAATCGAATGAATCAATAAGTAAATTGACTTTCTTGGCTCACAGTTTGCTGCAAGTTAGGAATTCTCTAAAGTTGAAGTTGTTTGTTTATAAACCTTGGTAAATGGCACAAGATATAATGTGAAAAATAACTATTCAAAGTTACGAAAAACAAACCATGAGAAATTTCTTAACAAAACTTTCCGCTTTCGTCTACTTTAGAAATCCGATTTTGGAGGTTTTGGTATGTATGTGTGATGGTACGGCATGTAGTACTTCCATTTGAAAGTTGCAGTCTTGACGGTAGACAATATGTAGATTGGTTAGTAAAGATTTTGCATCGACTTTAAAGAATCTTGGCTTTAAATCAAAAGAAAAACAACTGAGATTTCAAGAGGTCTAGCTTCAAAATTGTGAATATTGTCGACGAGGTTACATATGTAAGAATAACCGCATATAAAATAAAGTATTTTTATTATTTACTTTGTTATATTTTTTATTGACTTTTCCTTTTTAGTCATAGACGTCTGGGGTAGATTGGTGCATAGAAACAAAGCACTCAAATCGTTTCATGACAAGAAAAAATAGGATTTTAGCTACTGTACATTGAATAAAGTAGGATTAAAAGTAATCCATAGAATGATATATAGAGTCATTTGAAGTACCTGAGACAAATCATCTAGTGGATGGACAAGAGTGACTAAACTACAGGAATCTTTTTTAAACCTATTTCAAAATCTGGTGTTAATGGACCGAATTGTTAACAATAACGAGAACCGTTCAACCGAATTTTATTTTTTCTATCCATACGGACAAATATACGCCGAATTGGATATCCGATCGTTTAGATAGCAATGCCAGCTTTTTGTCAATATGAAAGCCATGTCCAACATAAAAATCCAAAACTAATGTAAATAACATCCTGATATCCTTAATTACCCATAATAGATTTTCTCCAATACAGCTAGCTATATTTAAAAACCGGCACGAGATGGAGGTTGCTTCCTTGGTGATTTCTTGTTGGAAGCAGCCTTTTTCTCTTCAGTAGAGATCTTTTTATTCTGCTTCTTTTGATCCAAATTACTAGCTTTGCGTTTCTCTCGCATGTCCTGAATTCTAGAAGCTAATTTCCCACGAATTTGTGACATACTTTCAGCACGGCGACCAGATTCTTCATTGTCTTCCCCTTCAGTCTGGCCAGAACTCCAATTTGGTGGTCGGCTTCCTTCGTTTTGGGATTGCTCTTCGTCATTCAAACCATCCAAAGAGAACTTCATCTTGCGACGCTCCTTTTTTTCTTCAGAAGATGACTTTTTTTGTTTCCATTGATTCTACAAGTGGATATTAGATATAATTCAATAAAAGATCTTTTTAAACAGCACGTACCGACGTCTCTGCTCGATAATATAGCTTTGCAGGAATAAAGCTTAGCAATTCTTCAAATCTGTCATTCCAACCCTGAATACGATCCTAAAAATTTATTAGTTTAGTTATTTAAAGCAATTTCTTACCTCTATTTCCGTCATTCTGTTAAAGCTGAAAATTTAATCATAAACTTTCAGTTGGTAGCTGGCAAACCTGACACTTGCTAATCACCACCTGATTACCCGGAACACATCAAGAATTTGAGAATGGTAAATGCACAACAATTAGAACTTTTAATTCAGTCTAAGCTACAACCTACTCACGTTGTAAGTGTATATTGTATGGATAAGCATAAACTAATAATTGTTTTAGGAAATCCAAGATTTATCTGGAGGATGTGGTCAAAACTTTGTAGTAACCATTGTATCTCCTTTGTTTGAAGGAAAACCAACTCTTGCTCGCCATCGGTTTGTTAACCATGAGCTTGATGAAGTCGTGAAACAGGTTCACGCATTTACGCAGGTATGCCCAGTGAACTCCCCCAAAAAGTTTGAGAAGTATTATACGATGATACTACTATTCATTATTTCTATATTTTATTGGGAATTCATGCTTGCTATAAAGAGCCAGGTAATACTAATTGTCACTAGAAATGTTATACTCCAACTCAATGGGAAACAATTAGGAACAAGTAAGCAAAGGCTACTATCGTAAACAGTTTTTTTTTGGTATTTTTGAGCTATCAAGGTGGCTTATCTTGCCTTACTTTGCATTGATTTCGATCATTGAGCTATTCCTTGATCGTAATTCAGTGTTGGTGACTTCAAATACCTAAAATTCAGACTTTTTTCTTTCCCTTCTATTCTTCCCAATCCCTATTAAACTGTGTACCTTTCTATTATTGATACGATTTAACAGCACTTTACTGAGAGTACATGTGAGATGAAGGAATTGCTGAAACCTCTCATGTAAGCAATTGATTCCTTGTCAATATATTTTGCATCGGCATAAGCAAGGATCAGTAGGCGCTTTGTACAGTGGGGGACATGAGATAGTGAAGCATACTCCTTTGTCTGTTTTATTACTTTTGAAGGGAAGTTCCTTTTGAGAAAGCTTGGTTTGGTACAGTCTACATGTATTTTTAGTGTACGTCTTCCAGTCTATCATTGACTCACAATCGGTCATTGTAAAAACTAAAATCGCACTTCTTGATTATATCTTTGCTTTTGGTGATTAGTTACTCAGGCTTCAGATAGCCATCACATTCAATTATTTTTTGTTTATTCTAGAAGAAAATAATCCGCAAATTCTTCTATTTGTTATCAATCTTTCAGTGCAAACACTTCTTAAATTGGTCGAAACATATTATAGTATAGAGTACACTGTCATATTCTGACACACTCTACGATAATCATAACTGTAGTATATAACTATAACAATAACACTTGTAATAATCATTGTCCAGAGAAGTTTTTGGTTAGAGACAGAACTGCACAGTTTTCTGGGTAATGCTTCCTGTATGGTAAAACAAATTGCTTCATTGAACTAACCATATAAAGAATCTTCGACGAATTTTCGCTTCCTTCCGAACAGAAAAGGAGGAACGCTCGTACTCCAGAACTGCCGTACGGTTTTCAGATCAGCTATGGAATGCTTTACTAATCCTTCTAGTTTTTTCATCTTATAGGTTATATATCTTTCAGTGTCATATTTAGTTTGCTAGTACGAAGGAAATCGCCTACTTTGTCCATTACTCCTCCTTTCAGTGCCCTTTAAAGGCGAAAGAAGATTTCAAGCTAGTTAGGTTTCGGTTTAATATTTTTTTGTTTTTCTTTATGTGTATCAATAATCATATCAAGAAAGGGTGATGTTTTACATGTCTATGAAATACGAACTTTTGGATATACGAATGTGTGGGAAGCGTTGACAAGTTGATTGCATACTAAAATAGCTCTCAAAAAGGCAAAACAAGTTGAAGAAGACCGTGCTTTTGTTCGTTGAATGGAAATCTATTGACATATGTTTCATGTAAAAGAGAGAGAGAAGAAGAGTTTGGATCTTTAAATAAATAAGATTGTATTTTTATTGAAAAGATCCTTTCTAACCTAACAAAAAGATACCCTTTTTTAGTACAAGAATTAAAAATGTAGAAGCAAGCATAAAGTAATGCAGCGGCGAATGAAAAACCTTTTTTTTTTGAGGCCCAATGCAGTAAAACCAAGGATTAGCTCTATAGACATATCTATACATATACAACAAAAGCTCAGGAAATAAGGAGTTAATAACTCAAACATTTTAAAGAGCGGAAGAAAAAGAAGAGCCACATTGTTGGGTGTTCAAAAATAAGCAGAGACAAAAGATAAATTAAAACAAATTAGACTTCGGGGGGATTGGATACTTGTGAAAGAATCTCTTTACCAGCTTCGTAAGCTGCCCAGGAGACGGCGGTAGCTGGCATGGAGACGATAACACGAGGCTTGATACCTTTGAAGAAAGCAGGAACACCACCAAAATTATAGATGACTCGAATGGCATTGAGAGAACCTTTGCATTCTTTGACTTGTTGAATGGTAGAAGAACCACGGGTTTGTAAGAGTGTCTTGACGACGTCAAGGGGAGTGGTCAGGCTTGCAGCGATAGCACCGCTTACACCACCGGAAATGATGTGAGAAACTGGATTGTAAACACCGCTAGGGTTGCAAATGCTCATAGCGACGTCGTATGTACCAACTTGGATTGCAGTGTAAGGTATAGACATGGCGATGGAGGTGGGGTAAGAAATGTAAAATGCAGAAATGCCTTCTCGACGCAAAAGTGTCAAAGCACATTGAAGAGGAGATCTGTAATTGGTAGTGGGAAGTTGCATTCGTTGCTTAATTACATCAAAAGGGGTCATGAAGGCATCACTAATAGTAATAGCACAAGCACCGGCCAAGGCCGTGATTAGCGGCCGATCAGCAGATGCATTAAATTTAGACTTGAACATTTCAAGAATAGAGAAATAAATGGCATGAGAAGGACCAGCGCCCATAATCACACTGCTAATGCCTCTCCATAAAGAAAAGATACCCTCGTTGGAACCAATCTTGTAGACCGAGGCCATAACATTGCCGGTCGCACTACGAGAAACGCCATTCAGCATTTGCATACGAGTTTTGATGGCGTCCACGGGATACATGACTGAGTGTTCAAGGATACCAGAAAAGGCACCGGCAAGTAAATGAGCGTACATAGGGGAGTTTTCAGGCAAGCCTTCGTAATCAAAATCTTCGGCGGGATAAGTCATGGTGAGGATAGATCAAAAAGGGAAGTTGTAAAGTTGTGAACGAAGGTGCAATTACTGAGGAACAAATAAAATAAAAAGATAAAGACAAAGAGAAAGAGAAACCCCAAAGAAAAAAATCAGAGTATTGTAAATTGAACCAAAAAAAAGGAGACGAATGAGACAGTTTAAACTTCCAAACCCGAGAAACAAAAATAACAACAGTTAAATAAACGGAAGACAAAAAAAATACCTGTGTTACCAAAAAAAAAGGAGAATAAAACCGAGTAATTTAGGATATATGGATCTGCAACTCAGTGAATATGTTGATCCGACAATCGTGCAAGTGCGTTGAAACAGACACAACAAAAAGAAACTGGTCGGTTGAATTGAGGATATCAAGAAAGGAAAAGGGAGGGCTAATCGGTAAGAAATGAAAAAGCCTACAGTGTATGTCTTTTGAGAAAATTCGTTTCTACTAACTATACAAGCAGAATTTGGCCTATGAAAATGTTACTTCCATTCAGTCGATAAAACGCAAAAATAAAGACTCAAAACTTGAAAAGAAGTCTACAGAATGGAAGTTCAAGTTTGTAAAGGATGGAATGGAAGAAGTAAGAAGTTGGTAGTCGTGGTCTTGACTAGGGTGGATGAGCGAGTCTAGGACTCATTCCTATTGACGAATGAAACGACAAAGTCAGAGAGGAAGATTATCTCGGGAATCAGGCACAACCAAGAAAGCACAGTACAAGGAAATAAAACTCAAAAAAGTAAGCTGAATAAACTAGTAGAAAAGTTTCTATTTCCTTAAGACCGTAAATCCCAAACAACATCTCCTTTTGCCTTAGAAATCTCAACAAATTATCTGATTAAGCATGAAAATTCAAACATCATCAGCATTGAAAATTTTATCTGATACATTTCAAGTCGGTGATTGGATGATATAAGAGTCGCTTGGCTTTCGTTGGATGAAATAAGTAGTCACGGACATCAGATAAAAAAATGTAAACAAACCAAAATTTGTCAAAGGGCATAAAGACAAAAGAATCAAGTGAAATTTTTGTACAAGCAGAATCAGAATCAGAATCAGAATCAAAAGAAAAAGAACACGAAGAAGATGAAAAGTTAGAATCAGAAGAAAAATTAGAAAAAGTGATTCGATGATAGAATCCAACTTTAGTAAGCAAATCGCTGGACCAGTTCCATTGAAGGGCGATTCTACTTATAGTCAGTAATGACCATAGATGTATCCTAAATTTGGTAATCTCCGATTCCTTTGGAAGGGTCTATTTTTGTTTGTTAGTCTAGAGTCTACCTGTCTGAATCAGCATTTTTCGGTGTTTCTCCTTTTCTTATATAACGGTATTCGCACCACTTCCTTAACGAACGGTACGCTACACAATCCTCAGTTGTGGAGGCGAAAAATCGAAAGAACAACAAGTTACATGGTGGTATACCCCTTCACATTGACTTTACCAGGAACCAACACCATTGTTGCAAAACAATAATATCAAACGTAGCAGAGATTCGACCTTTTGGTCACTTAAACGAAAAGAAGATGCCGTCTTCGAGCGGGTCGTCCGACTTTGTATGACAATGACGCGGATTTTGCATACGATACTAACAAAATGTGCAGGTGCGAAAACTCTTCAACATGTTGGAAGAACCTGAGTACCGACATATACTACGTTGGAGTGATACAGGAGATTCTTTTATTGTGTTGGATGTAAGCGTTTTCTGATCGATTAGCCAGCGAAAAGAAAGAAAGAAAAAGAGAATTCTGAAATCCTCGAAAAGCGTTAAAGAGGGGAAAAGAAATTTGGTAAAACATGAGACTCATGAATCGGGTTGTTTTATTACAAAAATCGCTTTTCTTTTTGAAATAAAACAATTCTATTCAGTTTGCAGATGCTAAGATTATGTCAATTTCCCTATGGACATTCACTTGTCGCTCTTTTTTTTGACATGAAAGCGTACTCTCTATGCAGAAGAATTTGAAAGAAGAAATATTTTTAATTTTTTATATCAATTCTTCATTCTTGCTTACAAAAGCCAATTAACTACGAGCTTTCGTGTCTGTTGGTTTTCTCCTGAATCCTTTTGGATAGAAAATCTTGCAAGTTGTTGTCCGGTCCTTTGTTGCCAAGGCTTTTTTTTATTTCTTCTTTGTTTTTTTTTTTTTTTTTTTTTTTGAGAGAGAGGGGTTTTCACACAAAAAGGAAAAGGGGAATGTTCTACACATGGTTAGCGACATTGGTTTTTTTTTTTCTCCTTTTTACTCGCACTCAAAGGATAGATAAGCACTCATAGTCCCTTTTTTCTTTCTCTTCTTCCTGCCTAGCTATAGACTTATCTTTTCTTTTCCCGTTTTGCATGCAAGCAATACTAATACGGTTGTCTAGACAAACGAGTTTACAAAGACGATATTACCTCGACATTTTAAGCACAGCAACTTTGCTAGTTTTGTCCGGCAGTTAAATAAGTATGTTTTTTGTTCAAGTGTCTTTCTTTTTTTTTGTTTTTGGTTTGTTTTTTTTTTTAGTTGGTTTGTTAACCGTAAAATCAGATACGACTTTCACAAAGTGCGCAATGAGGACGGTGCTCCATCCATATATGGTGAAGGTGTAAGTCATTCATTCACTGATTTATTTTTTTTATTTTTATTTTTTTTCGTACATGTCCAACTCACACATTATTAGGCTTGGGAATTTCGCCATGACGATTTTCAGTTGCATCATAAAGATCTTCTTGACAATATAAAGGTACGCTTTCTTAGTTTGTCTTCCTGAATATTCACTAATATCCCTCCTTTAGCGTAAAGCTCCTTCCAAACGAAACGCTACGAGTGATGCTGCTACGCCAGCTATCGAAAACTTTCGACAGCGTGTCGACGGTATCCATGAGTACCAAAGAACCTTGGACACAAATTTAGCTGGTCTCACAAACAGCTACCAAACTATTCTTTTGAAAATGTTTGAGCTAAAGCGAGGGATTGAATCGAGAGATTTACTCATCGGTAGCCTCATATCTTATTTATGCGATTTAGAAAATACTAATCAGCAACAAACTTCATCTAATTCCATGTTTGTACCTTCCCACTCGCTTCAAAAATTAATTGACGGTTTCCAGTCTATTACAAAAGGTCAAAACATCACTCCCGTACCGTCTGTGCCTCATATTCCTACATCTCAACCGGTTACCGCACCGTCTTCTGCTTCAAAAATCGCCATGGATTCTACCCTTCCCGGCCAAGGCACCCACAGGTCTATGTATGCAACGCCTTCTTCGGAGTACGACATGCCTGGCCAGGAGAAGCAGGCGAACGAGATGGGCTCTACTACTTCTATAAATGCACCGATGCCTACGAGCGGTCCGCCGCCGAATCTTTCCCACCAACCCGCTTTCTCTGTTTATGAGAAATACCCTCCTATCCCTCAACCTACAGAACCGACTTTTAGTCCTCACCTAGAACAAAATCTGTCCTTATCCAAATCATATTCCCAACTATCAGCCGAATCTTTAGCTAAGTCAAACCCCGTCTCGGATTCTTACTCCTTTATGACATCCAATATGTCGATGAATGGAAGTATTTGGCAAAGACAACCTCGTATCCTTTTAGTTGAGGACGACGAAGTGTCAAGGAGAATGACTATTAACTTTTTGACATTATTAGATTGCCAAATAGAGGTTGCTGTTGATGGTATTAGTGCTGTAAACAAAGCAAATAGTGGTGGGTATGATTTAATTTTGATGGACTTTATACTTCCTCAACTGGATGGGCTTTCGGTTACATGCCTTATCCGCCAATACGATCAAAACACTCCGATCGTTGCTATTACGTCTAGTATATCCATGGATGATGCTGTCAATTACTTTAATCATGGCGTTACCGATCTTTTAGTTAAACCTTTCACAAAGTCATCATTATTGCAAATTATGAAAAAGCAATTAATGAATTTACTACAACAAAGTTCTGCTGTCAGTTTATCATCTGGTTCACCGGGGGACGATTTAAAAGACAATAATAAACAACCTGTTTCTTTTTACTTAGAAACCGATACACCTATGTTTCCCGCTAGAGTCTTACAAGATCCTGTTCAGTCCGATATTCATCCTCCTCAATAATGCTTCGGGTGTTGTAGGTTCTAAATATATATATACTTATATACACACGTCCCTCGCTTGTATTAATTTGCAGTGTTTTCTTTTCTGGTTATGATTTGTTCTATAAGTTTATATTACTGAATATAGTTAGAATTCTATTTCTTGTCTCCTTTTTTTTGGGAGAGAAAAGAAGGTCAAAAATTAAGGATTTAATAGATTATACCATTGCTTTATGTATCTTTTTGGAATCTAATAAAGCTTATGAATTCATTTCTTAGTGTTTAAGCGCAAATAACCTAAATATGCAATATCAATTTGCTATTATTTTTATATTCATGCCATTCTAAACTGATATCTCATATTTAAAACCCCCGAAATTCCATATACTTCAACTTGATTCCTTTTTTAATAAAACCAAAAACCCTTATTTAGGTAACGTCAAAGTGTAATTTTTTTCCAAAATATGTTTAGGTAAGGTTACTCATCATCATCTTCTTCTTCATCGTCCTCCTCTTCACTTTCACTTTCAGCAGTATTAAGCCAATCGACAAATTGCTTGCCATAGGTGTTTCTCAAAACTGCCGTCTCACCTTCGGTTGATCGTGAATCGTTAAACCAGTCCAAGACAGCATCGTCTTCCGCAATTTCAAGCTGATAGAAGAAACCTAACAATTGCAAAAATTGTTTATCCATACTCAAACGGATACAATACTTTTGTAGAGTGAAAAGATTATCAACTTGCTCATCATGATTAAACGTAAGCTTTGCAAGGAGAGGACCCCAGCGGGTCATAACCTTTGAAATAGCTTCCTTAGGAGGGGCATCAACAAAGGAAATCCGTTTCAAAATTGCAAGGATAATAGCCGAACGAACTTCATGATAGTTAGCATTCATAGCCATTCTAAGTGTATTCAATTCTAACGCAGCAATCTCGATAGAATGGTTTTCTTCAAAGGCACGCTCAATACTTTGTTGAGCTTCTTTGTTAAAGTCACCCTCATCAAAATCATCAGAGTTGATGGTATTAGATGAATCACGTCTGGCGGAGAACGGTATGAAATCCATATCTTCTTCAGAGGAAGAGGAAAGCTCTGAGATTTCCGAGTCAGAAAGATTAAGATCTTCCACACGATGTATGAGACCAGAAGCCTCCATAAGTTCCTCTTCATCTTCAGATTCTGCTTCTGCATGGTATTCTTGACCCAAACCACCATCTCCTACCAAAGCATCGTCATTGGGTATTCCTTGCGAGTGGCTTTCATGAAGTGTCAAACGCAAGTTTTCAGTAACACTAACATTATCGCCAATAATAACTCCGGCAGCAAGGATAGCACCATCTTCAATAGTACAATTATGACCGATCTGCACATCGTTTGCAATGATAGCTTTTCCAATTTTGCAATTGTCACCGACTTTAACGTTTTCCCAAAGGAAAGCACCATCGATATTACTATTGTTTCCAATTATGCAGTTTCTTCCAATTACTGTATTGGCAACGATTGATGCATCACCAACTTTGGTAAAGGCACCTATGAGTGTACAGGCTTTAATTTCACAAGAGCGGGCCAAAACAACATCGTCTTCTTTGTAAATCTGATAACGCTGATATGTAAAGCTTTGATTTAATAAATTACTATCAGGAACAAAGGGATACACCCAGCGAGAAATAACGTCTTTACTTATAGCATCATAAGTTTGCAAACTGCGAACACGAGCAGCATAATTTTCTTTGGCAACATGACAGTGGATACTCTTACCAAGTAAATCAGAAGTCAAGACGCCATAAACAAAATCTTTCCGAATGTCTTGGTAGTCAAAGTTTTCTGTGAAAAGAGCAGGAACGTCATTGGAGCAAATATCAATTTGACAGTCAATTAAATCGTTTCGAATTTCAAGTTCTTCATGCTCGTTAAATATCTCTGGGTCCATAGAGACATAATGTTTTCCACGCTCATTAGCTTGATAGTGCACACATTGACTTGTCTTCTTGTCAATAACAAAAACAGAGCTTTCTGTGCTCGCTCTAGTCCGATGATGGGGACTAGCTTCACGGACAACCATTGTCATAATCGCATTTTTGTCTACTTCCCTTCTTGCTCGATGTTCTTCCAAAACGTCTTTTAGAGGTACATTAGAAACAACATCACCCGAAACCAGGATAAAGTCAGAAGTAATTAATTGTTTAGAGTCTAACTCGCGAAGTGCATCGCCAACAGATAGTGATTCGCGAGAGACAATCGTGTGAACACTAAAGGGAGAAGAAGCCAAGTTCCACTTGGAATTTCTGAACGGTTAGCTTAAATTTTATACAAACTAGTACATACTCAATATACGCACGAATCTGATCAGCATGAGCGCAACAAAAAACGTAAACCTCTTGTACACCGGCTAGAGCCAAAAATTCAAATGTGTACTCAATTAACGGGGTATTTGCCAATGGAAGAAGACACTAAAATATGTAAGCTATTAAATTTTATAGCAGTTTCACTTACTCTTGGCTTATCCAATGTTAAAGGACGAAACCGATAGTTATAGGAATCCGACAATACAATTGCTGAAGGTCAGTGATTTGACACTAAAAACAGATATAGACGTACCTTGTAAAGCACTTTTCGGCTTTTCTAACTTGCCATTGAGTCCTTTTGAAGACGGAGCCATTTTGACGAAATTTTGGTTTTAGCCAGGCTTCTTTAACTAGTTCCCATTTCTTTAAGAAGCTACATTCAGCATCACTATGCAGTAAACAAACAAGAATAATTGTACGAAAGCCTATATAATTCTTATTTCATTTTATTTTACTCTTTAAAGAAAAACTTTCTATGAAACAAAGCTTGCATACTCTTCCTTTACTGAGCAACAACAAATACACCTACAAAAGTTGATTGCTTCAATCTTGAAAATAACATTTTTACGATGATTAAAAAAAGATAGATGCATACCATCATGACTATTTATGGACGACTACGCGAATTTCCAATAAAAAAAAGAAAAACCAAAAGAAATATAGCAGACAACGTAAATCAAAAAATCGACAACCTTACGGTAATCCCAAGAACCCTAAAACTATAGCTTCCTTTTATGAAACTCGTAGAAGTTTCAAGTGAGAAAAAAAAAGGAAGTTAGTCCTGTTGATCGAAAGAGCACCTATTAGAGAACAAGCATACAGAAAAAGACTTTCAAGTAATAAAAGACTCCATGTCACAAGGTTATACTGTAATTATTCTTTCGCCAGCGCCAGATCCTTCAGGTATAGTTTTAGAAATACGCACAACGGGAAAACAAGAAAGAAAACAGAATTACTCTATACACCAAAGTTCGACATCCACTATCCAGATTCTCTGATTTTGACAACTGCGATGACTCAAGGGAGAGTTATTAAAAGCAGGAGTCTTATCCGAGTAGCCATATTCCATAGTTCCGTTAATCCAAAGGCTGTAACGACCATTGCCACCTCCTAAAGCAATAAAACTTCTCGTGCAGTAGATTACAAAATTTGAATCTCCAACACACGGGAAGGCACGGAGTCTGTTATTATCAGAAAAGCATTTCCACAAGAAGGATTCATTAGAGCCAACATAATGAGGGCGTGGACAAAGGTATTCATCTACGAAGGCTCCAAAGACGTTATCATGCACATCTTTTGCAACCAAAAGACAAGCACCCTTAGGGTTTCCGGATTCTTCCTTCTGTTTCATACAATTCTGATACATGGTATGAAGAGATGCTCCGTCATGCTGAAGGGAATATAACCTTTTCCATACTTCGGCAGCAGCACACCTAGGAGGTAAGTACTGGGCAATGCCCTGAGCAAGCTTCTCGTCAATTAAACCATCATCAGCGGTTAATACACGAGTAGGCTGCGACATTTTTTAATGAAAGTATGGAAAAACTTGGTTTTCCTCTTGGTTATGATGAGTATGAACCGGACGAAGGGTAGGAATAGCTTTGCCTTTTATACTAATTCCGGCATTCAAATGTAAACAAACTCAAGTAACATATGTTCAACATGACTGCAGTGATTTCTCAGGAAACCAACTAACCTGAAAATAGAGTTTCAATGAAACGTAATCTTTGTTTATTCGTCTTCTTAGGATGATTGTGTCTTTCAAAGGGGCTATTTATCGAACAGCTGGAACCACTTCTGAGTATCTCCCATAGAACCATGGCCCATAAGAAAAATAAACAAACAAATATTTTTCAGTCCATGGGTTGGTTTATTGATATCAAAGAGCACGTTCATTCGTTTATCCTGCCTCCAGTGTTTCTGTTATTTGCATTTGCTTGGATAGAGTCACACTGTAGAATAATGCAAAACTAAATATTCCGATATTTTTGTTACTTAGTTAAACATGTCATTCCCGTTGGTTAAATGCTATTCAAATAAAATTGTAATCAACGTCTGTCATGTTTTCTTCTTGGCTGTTCCCGCAGACGTCTCTTGTTGATAGCTCTGAAGGAGGATTTCCATATCAAAGCGTCTTTGCTTTCTGCTTTTTATGGAATCCTTCTTTTCAAATTCTTCCAATTCAGTAATCGCCCGTTTCGTAGAATTCAATTCCTTACGGCGTAACGACTGAGATATTGTGTTCTTTAATTGAGTCTTAAACAAGCCAACATCAAAGTAGGAAGGCTTTTTCTGCCTTCTTCGGATGTTGTTTTGTTGATTGAAATTTAAATTCGGATCTGCTTTCGCTTGTATTATGGAAGCTTCATGTACCTCTCTCAACTGAAAATTCGGATGCATATGTAATGGAAGAAGCTTTTCTTCTTGAAAGGGCTCTGAGAATTCTGGGAAAATGTTTTCACCTTCATTCGGATATTCGTCTCCTTTCATTTTCTCAGATAGAGCTACAAAGCTTCTGAATTATTCTTTATAAAAAGGAGTATCTTGTAAATAATTCAAACGAACCGAAACTTAAGGGTATTTTTCCAATTCTAATTTTGCTTTATCAATGTCGTTCTCCAGTCTTTGTATTTCAGTATTTTCGCGCTGTAAGATGTTTTCTCTTGCGGATACTTGATCTTTCTGTCTCTGGTCAAATAAATGTAGTCTTTCTTTCTGTTCTACTAGTGCTGTCTCTAGGTTTTCTAATGCGGTCATATGCGTGTTGTATTTCTCGACTAAAGCTTCCAAGTATTCACGTCCGCCTTGCATGGGATAAATATCCAACAATTCTTCAATACAGGCAACCTGGTCCGCAGGGCTCTCCGAATTATATTTCTCCTCTATCCCTTTTGGTAAAGATGTCGCTTCTGTTGTAATTAGCTCTTCTTTCTCAGCGTCTCGAATCAAATCTATAATTGAGTTCGAATGTAGTAGTGCATCTGTAAATCTCGTTTCCGGTTTCTGCTCAGTTTCGACCAGTTTTTCAGAAGACGCGCTTATAGAATTTAAATGTCTTATAAAATCTGCCATTCCTTTCCCTCTATTGCAAAACCTGTCCTTTTATATATTTTTTCTTTTCTTTTAAGAAAATATAGAACAAATTTTATTGATTTTGATTTTCTCCGTAAAGCATAGGATTTAGTCAAAAGTGCGTAAACCGTACTGCACTTGAAACTCGGTTATCCCTTTTATTTAGGAATTTATTATGTAAAGAGTTTACCTGGATTTTGATGAATAATATAGTAGCCTTGTTAGTCGAAAACTCTTAATAAAACGAGTCTTCTAACGTAATCACGAAGTGGTCTTTGAACCAGGACTACTACCACTTCCTCAGTTGCTTTTCTTGACTCATATTTTCAGAAACAAGCTTCCAGAAGTAAAGCGGGAAGTTCATCTTGAATTACTTTTTTGGAATAAGCATTTTGCTTACTATTTAGCTTGCCTTTTATTTCACTCCTATACGACAAGATTTCCCTGTACAGAACTCTTGTTCAGATATCAACGTTGGAGGATATAAAAAAAAAGCAAAAAGAAAGATATAGTGGCAGAAGATTCGAAAAATTCGCTTTTTATTTATCCGTACATACCCTTGAAATTCATTTGATCAGTTCCTGTGCTAGAGTTATTCCAGAAGGAATATTAAGCTCAATAATCTAATTGAGTTATTATTTATTTATTACTACTTTTAAACAGCTAATCTTCTCTGGAAAATGCTACGCCAAGCTATTTTAAGACCCTTGTCACGATCTATTAATGAAATCCCTTTACGCACGATATACAGCAACGGCCGTTTTCCTACAAAGCATTTATTAGCTCCGAAACAACATGCTATCCTGAGCAATCTTTCCCGTCTGAAGTTCTCCACAGTTTCATGTCTTAGGGAAGCTCAAAACAGTACAAAGCCTGTAGAAGCCGAAAAGCGGTCTTCCAAATTATCACAAAAGAATGAAAAAATAAACGATGGTGCGCAGAAGGTGAATTCGGTGTCAAACAAGAAAGATACCGACGTGACGAGCTGGGTGATAGTTAAAGACATGATTCAGTATGTCTGGCCGAAAGGTAAACTGAATCTTAAAATTCGAGTAGTCTCGGCGTTGGTCCTTCTTGTTGCCGCGAAAGTATTCAATGTCCAAGTCCCATTTTATTTTAAATCTATAATCGACACCATGAATACAACGGTTGTTAACGAATTGGGTGCACTTTGGACATCCGTTGGTGCTGTAGTTGTTGGTTATGGATTGGCCAGGATTTTTGCGACAGTATTTCAGGAGTTAAGAAATAGTGTCTTTGCTTCGGTATCTCAAAGTGCGATTAAAAGTGTTTCCAGTAACGTTTATCAGCATTTGCTAAATTTGGACATGAATTTTCATCTGTCGAAACAAACCGGAAGCTTGACTCGAGCCATGGATCGAGGTACTAAAGGAATTAGCTTCGTGTTATCTTCGCTTGTCTTACACATCATCCCAATTACTCTGGAAATTGGCATGGTAAGTGCTATTTTAACTTATAAATATGGTGTCTCCTTTGCTGGCATTGCAGCAGCTACAGTTGGGTTATATTCTCTGTTCACCGTGAAAACCACCTCGTGGCGAACAGCATTTCGACGTCAAGCAAACGCAGCCGATAACAAGGCCTCCGCTGTCGCTATAGAATCCCTCATAAATTATGAAGCTGTCAAGACATTCAACAATGAACCTTACGAATTAAGTCGGTATTCCAAACATCTTTCCGCATTTGAAAAGGCTAATATTCGTGTTGCATCGTCGTTAGCATTTTTGAATAGTGGGCAGGCAATTATATTTTCAACCGCTCTTACTTTAATGATGTGGATGGGATGTCGAGGAATCGTCTCATCAAACTTAAGTGTTGGTGATTTAGTTATGATCAACCAATTAGTCTTCCAGTTATCAATCCCATTAAATTTTCTAGGATCTGTTTACCGTGAAATGCGTCAAGCCTTTACAGATATGGAGCATTTGTTTTCTTTAAAACAAATTAATATACAGGTGAAGGACGCCCCAAACGCAAAAGATTTAGTCATGAAGGGGGGTTCTATACAGTTTGATAATGTTTCCTTTGCATATAATCCCAGCCGTCCAATATTGAAAAACTGTTCATTCGATATCCCTGCTGGCAATAAGGTGGCCTTTGTCGGTCCCAGCGGATGCGGAAAATCAACATTGTTGCGTCTTTTATTTCGTTTTTATGATGCCAATTCCGGTAAAATAATGATTGATGGACAACCATTGACTTCAATTACGCTTAAATCCTTAAGAGATGCAGTTGGGGTAGTTCCACAAGATACACCTTTATTCAATGATACAATCATGTATAATATAGGTTATGGAAATCCGAAAGCTTCGAAAGAAGAAATTATACAAGCAGCAAAGCAAGCTCAAATACATCACATTATACAAAGCTTTCCAGATGGTTACGATACAAAGGTTGGTGAGCGAGGATTGATGATATCAGGAGGAGAAAAGCAGCGATTAGCTATTTCCCGGTTACTCTTGAAAAATCCAGAAATTCTATTCTTTGATGAAGCTACCTCTGCTCTTGACACCTCAACTGAAAAAGAGCTCCTTCAAAACGTCAACACACTAATCCATAAGTCAAGAAAAACAAGTATCTTCATAGCTCATCGACTTAGAACTATAAAGAATTGCGACATCATATATGTCCTTAAGGACGGACAAGTGGTTGAACAAGGAACTCATGAAGAGCTATTAGGAAGAAATGGCATTTATGCCTCTATGTGGCATTCACAGGAAAACATTTTGGATGATGAGACACAACCCAAGAAGGAATAATCCTTTTTAGTTCATCTTAGATAATTAGTTTATAGTTCTTTTTACTTCTATTTATGTGTACTAGACATTTTTAGCTTGTTTTACAAATGTAATCTCTACTATCGTCTGTGAAGAGAGTTGGCGGCAAAAATTGTCAACCTTTTTTTTAGTTTTTTTTTTATCCATTCATTTTCAGTAAAATTACTTGTAATTTTTTCTTTTCTGGTCTAGCTGAAAGATACCTCTTCCCTACTACGCATGCTACGCGTGCCATATTCCACTTGACGACTGCCAATTTTGGAATTGCCTGTGAAAGCTTCACTTATTGAGAAAAAGAGTTAGGGTATTTCTTAATTTTTTTTTTGTTATACAATTAAAATGAATGGGCAACATTCTGGACCAGGAACGCCAGTTCAACGCCCAGCAAGTGGTTCTGTAAATCAGGCAGCTTTGAATCAACAACGGGCAAACCAACTTACGAATCTATTACATACTATGTCTATTTATCAACAAAATGCTCAAAATTTGGGATTAAATACTCCTCAAGGCCAAGTGTATTTGTTACAGGCACAAGCTATTCGCCGTCAGCTTCAAGCACATGCACAATCGGGACAATTACCAAACCAGCAACTTTTACAACAGTTACAGGCTAATGGATCATTCCAACAGCGTACTCCGGAACCAAATGCTGTCCCACCTCGTTCCCGACATCAGTTGAGTCCTCAAGAACAAACAATGCTAGTTGTTCGACATAGACAACTTCAAACTGCTCAAAATTATTTGACGGAAATGAAGGAAACACATGAAAGAATTAAGAAGGAACTAACAACAAACGAGAATCTTGACTCTACAACTCGAGAAACATTGGTGAAACAAGAATCGGAATTAACTGTAAAGATTGCTCAATACACAGCTGCTATTTCCAACGGAATTCGCTCTATTCAACAATTACAGAATCAACAATTACAAAACCGCCAACTATCGGGAACGGTAAACAATAGTGGTTCAGTTACTCCCAACAGTGCTTTAGGTGCTGATGCTAGAAGTGCAACTAGTACTCCTCAGTTGCAGCGATCTCAGTCTCAACCCAATGCGAATCAGCAAAAAACATCCTTTGATAACCCAATTGGAAGTGCAGCAGTTAATGATTCTAACGTAGTAAATAACTTGAATGTAGAAGGTGCAGACGCTGGTTCCTCCGCTCCTCAGCAGGCTGGGAGCATGGATAGCAAAATGCAGAACTCTTCTTTTATGACGAATAATCATTTAGGGAAACTTGATGCGAAGTCTCCTGTCCCGTTTGCTATGCCACCTGGACGTGCAACCTTAACTGGTGGCTATGCTTCTGGAAATGTCGGCCTCAGTACCCCGGGTCTTGCTCGTGCTCCTCATTACGAATTAGACAATGGGAATCGTCTTTTGTCTAAGAGAAAATTAAATGACTTATTGCAACAAATTGATTCCGAGAAGCATTTAGAGCCTGAGGTGGAAGAGTTGTTGCTTGAAATTGCCGATGAATTTGTTGAGTCGGTAACGAATTTCGCTTGTCGTCTTGCAAAGCATCGTAAATCTGATACGCTGGATATGAAAGATGTCCAACTTCACTTGGAGAGAAACTGGAATATCCGTTTACCAGGGTTCGCTAGTGATGATGTTGTGAAAAGTGTTCGAAAGTCTGGCCCTACGCCATCTTATCAGCAAAAACAAGGCGCTATTGGCACTGCAAAGGCTTTGAGTAAAGATTAATACAACCATTTTTGAGTGACTAAGCATTCACGTTGTATATGTTCATTGGTTACGGGTTTAATATCATTACTCTCCTCGTGTGAATTAATTTACTCTTAGGTTTTGCACCTTGCATCTCTCCATGCAACGATTATTGCCGATCATTTGCCTTTTTATAATCATAAGCACAATCATTCATCCTTGAACTGATCGATGATGATTGTAGGCCATAGTTCTTGTTGGTGATGAGTCTACGGACAGGACCTTTAATTCTTGTAAATTACTGTATCATAGTCTAAAACTTGACTTTCTTCTTTTTTGTCGATGATTATTACATTGCTACGAAAAATATGTACATCTTCATAAAAATCTCACTTGAATAAATTTGCTCAAACTCTTTTAAATGCTGGATTATATTTCAAGCTACATAATTGGTTATGTTTGCTTTTGTTTCTGATACACGGAGTATTCTCCATGTTTTCATAGAAACAAAAGCATCCTCAATATAAGCTATTAGAGTGACAAAAAGCACACTTGTAAAGTACAGTTTGCCTATGAGTAGCTATATGTTGAAGTCAAGTAAAAAAGGTGCCTTTATATATCTAGTTGAGTGCAATATATTCAAAGGTTCGAATTTCCCTGTTCACTTTATTTTACAAAGATATATGTGTAGTATTAACCAGAACAATAATTCCACAAGATATTCAATCAATGAGCTTAATTTAAGCCTTTCTTTTTATTGCGAACCTTTCAGTATACCCTCGTCATATTACAGCAGACATGTATTAAAAAGTGTATTAGATTAAACAAACCATTTAGTATAAAATTTAGTTATAAATAAAGCAACTATTTGAAAGTGTTGCAAATAATTAAAAAAGCTTAGGTAAACCCTTTATTCCATTAATACCATTAAAATCAAAGAAAGATAGAACACCAGTGATTAATACTTGTACAAAGGAAGTCGGAAAAAGGAAAAGCCAATAGGGGCAAACAAAGCTAGTGAGATTTGTACTGAAATACAGTAGTAACTTGTTCCTTACCGCATTCTCGCTTTAATAAGTGATCCTCAATTTTCTCGAGAGTCTGATTAGTAAAATGATTCCAGGTACTTGTATCACCATATAGCATTGCAGGAGCCCGAATAAATTGTTTACCGTTTCGACAGCGTTTGCACTTGAATGTTTCGTGGGTTTCACAAACAGTGTTTTCATTAAGATGAAACAAATGGCGAAGATTATCTAAAGAAAAATGACGTTCAACGTCTTGAGCTTCATCGACAACACAAGATGACAGAGATTGTTTATGAGACTGACGTTGAAAAATTTTTTCTTCAATTGTTCCTGTTGCGATAAAGCGATAGACAAAGCAATCTTTCTTTTGTCCATCACGCCAAACTCTTGCGAGGGCTTGTTGATCAGCAGCTGGATTCCAATCTGGGTCAAATAAAATCAACCTATTGGCCCCAATAAGGTTGATACCACATCCACCTGCTTTGGAAGACAAAAGGAAGATAAATGCATCTTTTTCTGGGTCATTGAAATGATCAACAAGTTTCTGACGCTTGTTGACATTCATTGTACCGTCCAGACGCAACGCTTTATAACCTCGCACCCGACAGAGCTGCTCAAACAAATCTAACGTCGACGTATAGTTACTAATCAACACGATTTTATCGTCCGTTTCTCGTTTAATCTGAGCAAGCATTCTTTCCAAAACCAACATTTTTCCAGAAAGAGAAGAATCGATACTACGATCACGACCACGAAGTTCACGCGGAGTAAAGCCGGTAGGATACAACGACTCGCAGCCTTCTAAATCTTCAGAAATGTTTAACAAATCAGGATGATTACACAGCTTCTTCAATATGCCAATCGCCTTCAATGGTTGACTGCCAGTTCCTTTTATAATTTTGTTAATCTCTGGAGACGTGATAAAATGGTTATAGAGCTTCATCTGAAAGTCAGATAGACCGCAAAAAACTACATGCTCATACTTAACTGGAAGGTATTTAGAAAGAATGTCGTTCGTACGACGGATAATAAACCGATTCACAATTTTCGCCAATTCAGCTAACTTTTCATCTCCGGTAGTTTTATCCTTCTCTGAACCGTCGGCGTCACGTCCACGTAAAATGGGGATTTCGTAATTTCTTCGAAACTCTGGTCGTGAACCTAACAGGCCTGGATTGGCAAAATTTAACAAAGAAAAGTATTCACTAAGATCGTTCTGAATAGGAGTACCGGAAAGGATGATTCTTCTTTGGACATTTAACTTGTCTAAAGCGGTAAACGTCAAAGAATCACTATTCTTCAGTCTATGTCCTTCATCACACAATAATACACCAATTTCTGTGTTTTTTAAGCAATCAACATAACCTCTAAGCGTTTCGTAACTGGATATTAGGACTGGTCGGGTAACCTGACGACCACGTACTTGAGCCCACTGTTGCAAAGCTACTGTTAATTCCTGCTTCGAACTTTTACCGTCAACAATAAAAGGTGTAATCGCATCTTTTCCTAACCATTTAACTAATTCATTGGCCCAATTTTTTACCAAAGAAGATGGGCAAGTTATGATTGCTTTCTCGATAGTCGGTTTTCCAGCTTGAGAGGACTGCTTCAATAAAGTCCACAGTAAAGCAATACATTGCAAAGTTTTACCGAGACCCATCTCATCTGCCATAATGCAACCACTAGCCCCACGATCGATACGTCCTGTAACACATTTATATAAAAACTTCACACCTTCTATTTGATGTGGACGTAAAATGCGGGTTAACTTTGGATCAATTACGACGGGTACAGGTGGTGGTGGTGGCTTTTCTTTTTGAATTCCAAGTAAGTCTTTTAAGCTTTTGTTCTGCCTTCTATACTTCCCTTTACCGGTTGTTGTCGAGTCTGATTCATTGGATTTTTCGAGATTATCTTGGCTAAAAGATTCGCTGGAATCATTACTTTCATTAACTTCTTCTTCTTCAGTATCCGATTGATTTTCAATTATTTGTTTTTTTCCTTTTTTGGTCTTCGCTTCCAGCTCGTTTTTGCGTTTTTCTGCCAAAAATTCTTTGATATCGGGAATTTCTTCATGATCATCAGTGGTAGGATCATATAAAACAATTGCAAATTCATCAGCTGGATCATAAAGCGGCCTAGGAATAAACTCTGCTCTTTTTTTCATTCCTAATGTGGGCGGAGGCCGATTGAAACTAATTTTGGACAAGTCCTCGTGTCCTTTCACCGGTTTTGGTACAGTAAATTGCTTTTTTATTACTGTACCCGGGTCTTTCCTTTCTTGTGAAAGTACAATGTGATTTGCTTCTTTAATAGCTGCTAAGCCAGCTCTTTCCTCTGTTATATAGGCAGAATCATTCTGATTACCGCTAGATCCATATTCATTATAATTAACCCTAGGTCGTTTTCTTAAAGGCAATTCCTTCCGTTTTTCAGAGATTATTAAAGATGGACATTTGAATTTTTTGAATAGCTTTCCAGGCGCATTTTCTTTGTTTCTAGATGGTAATGCATCGAGACGGGGCTTATTTGTAGGGTCCTGAATCATCAATCAAAATGATTTTAAATTCAAGTAAAAATATTATGTAAAAAAAGAGAGACAATGCACGAAAGAAGGAATATGTGTGTTGTTTATGTTTCAATGAGTGATGGCAGAGAGAAAGTATAACTGAATTATGTCGCGTATAAACACGGAATTATGAAATGCAGCGATACTTTATTAAAAGCTACTATGGAATAGAAGAAATGTTACTAGAATAGGATACAGATGAACATAATGTAATAATACTACTTATTCAATAAAGTAAATGGATGTAGTCAATTATACAATTGTTGGTTCGAGAATTTGTTTGAAGGTGAATACACTTAGAGATCAAACAGCTACAATACCTCCTGAATAGGCAATTATTAAAGCACTAATTTATAAACCTAGCAAATATGTATCAAAAAAATGCATAAAATTCCGAAACCCGTAATTATAATAATTCAAAAAGCCTAAAAAGCCTGAAAATCTGCGAGACTAACCGTTTATTCTTTTTTTGCGTCAGCAGAAGGATGTTGGTAATTTTCAGTTTTCATATCATTAAGACCAAGATCTTCATTTGTTTCGAAAGTTCGCTCGTACTCTTCGATTGTCATGTTGGGATCAGGATCAGGTGCATAAAAGTTTTGAAGATAACTTTGAGCCAAAGGATCATCCAAAACAACGGTGAATTGAGTACCAACCTCTTTAGCATTCGTCAAGTTGCTGAGGAATTGCTGCCAGTTTGCAATTTGTTCGGGGGTCATGGAATCACTTTGTTGAGAGAAAACACGGCCGTAAAGCTCATCGTAGATTTGAGTGAGAATTCCCTCAAGAGTAGTGAATCTGCCACCTAAGGTACCAGGGTACAAGTCTAAACCAAGTTCTGCAATTTGCAAAGAAGCAGTTTCAGATTTGAGGATATCACGAGAAAGATCCTCAGCATCCATGACCTTCAAAGTGATCTTACGGCCCTTCTCGGGGATTGCACCACCGGTTTTAACTTCGTTAGAGCGGTAACCACAATGGTCGCAAACAGTAGACATGATAATCACTTCCTTGAAATGAGGAATATCTAAAAGTTTCATGTGGGTATCACAAGGGTGGGAGCAAGATGGGCAAGTGGAATGGAAAGTGTGAACTTCGTTGGGATCAACCTCTACGGCAGTAGCATCATGAGCTAAAGTAACAGGTCCACCGGTCTTTTCCTTGGTTTCGGGATTCTCTTCTGTGTTGACAAGACCCAATTTGTGATTTTGTTCAAGAGTGCGCTTGTACTTAACTTGAGTCCAGCGATTACCGTCTTTACCAGGTCTCATTTCGACCCAGCTATTACCAGTAACATCATCAAGGATAAATGTGAAAGGAGCCTCACCCTCGCGGAGTTGGAGAACACGATCCAAAAATTGAGAAATCTGTTGATATACTTCAGGCATGGATTCTTTACGAGCCTCTTGATCTTTAGACAAGTCATCATGGATGTTGCTTAAAACACCTTCAATGGTAGTCAATTGGCCAAGACGTCCAGGAATTTCTAATTGAAGTTCAGGAATACGGATGATAGCTTCGTTGCTCTTGACAATAGTACGATTAAGGTCATCCTTTTCGCTGACTTTGAGAGTGAAACTAGAGCCCTCAGGCTGGACAGTCTCAGCATGTTGAACCTGGGCATTCTTGAAGCCACAGTGAGGGCATTCAAAAGAAGTTAAAATGATTTCTCGAAAATAAGGGATCACTGTCAAGAAAAGTTTTGTGGTACCATTCTCATGGCACTGCATACACAAAGACTCAACTTCTTGAACTCCGGTATCTTGATTGTCGGCACCAGAGACATTCTGGGCAGCTGTACCAATTTCAGGAAACAATTCCTCGCGGTTGGAAGGATCAGTCATATTCTCAATTTTACGTTTCTGCGAAATGTTGATAAGGAAAGAGTAAAATAAGTAACGCTAAAAAAGGATCTCAGTATTACTTCTTGCTTACTAAGATCTGAGATGTGCCAAAACGGGGAATGGGCGGGCACAGAAAAAAAGAAAAAAAATTTGTTCCAGGAATAAAAGCGTCAAAAATCTTTTGAATCTAAATCAGAGATATGAAATTAAAAGATTAAGACGTAAAAATAAACACCAAACGGGTTTTTATAAAACTTTCAATATATGGCCACGTAGTGGTTGCCTGCACGTTCTGGTACAGCGACGATAGTATAAGAGGGACTTGGGAAATACTCTAGAAAAATCCCGTCTGCTGGCTTTTGTACATATTTTTTCTAGAGAAAAATTAAGTGAAATTATTTTGATCCTCTAGTATTGATTGTTAAATGAATGGAAGAAAAATGCCTGCAATAGAGCAGAATTTTTTTGGTTACAAAAAGAGGTATCTTGATGTAAAAACAAAATCGTTATTGAATTTCAATATTTCATATGTATAAAAACCATAAATAGGGATAACTTTTGTTTAGTCTGAAATGAACGAGCTATCCCAAAGTAGAAACAGTTTATACTGTAGCTAAGGGCTGATCTGTGATATTGACAATCTGGTCCATTCCTGGATAAGGAGGTAATTGCAAGTGATATTTTTCCTTAATGGCCTTGCTAACAAATCTACCACCAAGGTAATGCTTTCCTTTATAGAAATTGCAACAAGGCTTGGGGGCTGTCAGAGAAATCAAGACATTTGGATTGAAATTCTTCAAAGGACCTTCCTTTTGAGGTCCTTCATCAATTTCTACATTGGTTAGACATTGGATGTTATCAATATTGAGACTTACCCCAGGAGGACGGAGCATCGACAGAGACTACATGAAGCTTAGAATCGACAATGGCAGAGAGAATCTCACCAAAGGGTTCCCGAACTGGTCCCTTAAAGCTGAATCCAAATAAAGAATCTATAACGAGATTAGATTGCTTGAGAAGTTGATGAAACAAGTCAGAAGTATGGGTAGTATGGATGGGTATGTCAAGGTCTTCAAGCTGTTTGCACAATCTCTTGTAAAGGTCTGGTGATGATGGTTTGGGATAGTAGACTGTTGGTTGATAGCCGTATTGCCAGAGATGTCGAGCAGCTACTAAACCATCGCCTCCGTTGTTCCCAGGACCACAGCATACGAGCACTTTGGCATGGCTAGAGCTGGGATATTCACGGTATACAACCTGAGAAACTGACAAACCAGCCAATTCCATAAGCCTAAAAGAAAAAGCAGAAGTTAGTAATTCAGTTTAATATTTCCTCAAACACTTTCAGACGTACTGATCTACCGAAAAGGCACCAGTGGACATAAGTTCACCATCAAGAGCTTTAGCAACAGATGCGCTGAGCAACTAGAATATTGTTAGTAGAAAGTTGCAAGGACTATGACATTGTATTTCTGTCTATAAAATCTATATTGTCGGCTTTTTCGTTTCACCATCAGTGCTCCCTTTGAAAGAATCATCCCAATATATCTTCTATTCTCGTTTTACTTACAGAAATTGCAGGCTTTCCAGACATGATAATGTTTGACTATGAATAAGTATGAAAGAAACAGGCCCAACGATATGGAGTAGGAAATAATTAAACCAGTTTCAGGGTAATAATTTAAGAGATATACCAGTGAAGTAAATGGAATTTTTTGTCATACCGAATAAGGACGAAACGGTCGTGAATGATCTCATGGTGAATCAAATGAACAGTCGACACGACATCTATTTTTCTAGGAAGTTTTTGTTAATTTATATTTATATAAAAGAGTGAAAACAAAAAAAAAAAAAAATAGTCTACTGACTTGCTATAAAATCAGATACAAATTCAACTTAGTTTCACTGTATACTCATATGTAAATATATATATATATATATATATATATATAAACGCATATCCTAGTTATAGAAAGCATATGCTTTTATTTTACACAACAATTTGTAATTAGGATCATATTATAGTATTATTCTATTTAATTTAATAATATATTAATGATAAAACAGTATACATGCTTATATGTTAACAAAACTATAATCATAAAGCTTTAAAAGCATAAAATAATATTGCAACGTGAAGATCGACTATTGGAAAGAAAAGGTCCAAAGGGAGTGAAAAAAATGCTTTTTTTTAGATGATATAACTTTTATCATTGGAAAAAATTTTAATACTTGCTCTTGCTAAGAGTTTTAGTTCCTAATGGTTCCTACCTCTCTTATTGGTTCTCTCCTTCTGCCTGTGAAAGGCAGACGTTGAAGCCCTGTATTTGTCTGCCTTCCACCGATTTCTCTTGTTTTTCTTGGTTTCCAATTTTCGGAAATGAATTATCTTTGTTAACACGATTCATAATTCCTTATTGATACTTTTCTTTATGTTTCGTACACTCAGAGCATCCCAGCGTCGGTCGCTGGTAAACCTGCTATTTGGAACGACTGCACTCTTTGCTACAGCAACTGTTGTACTTCCTTCTTTGCTTCCGTGTCCTGCTATGCAGAATCCTTACCTAGGTTCACAACCCAACACTCAAGAGGAGGAAAATACCAAATCTGAATGGACTTCTTCCATCGTGGTTATTGACGATAAACAATCACAGAAAGGTCGAAATGCGACCTAATTGTTTGCATTCCTTCATTCCATTTTGTAAGTTCTGTAAGTCTCGCATATGCCAATGCCTATTCCTTTTTGTTTCCTATCGTTTAAGTATTCACCCCTCCCTTTTTTAAGCATACAGTTTTCCAACTACTACCTGTTCCTTTTTTTATTATTCTTTTTTAAAAGATGATTTTCTCTGCTAAACGACATAGATGTGTTGAATCTGTATCAAGAAATGTCAAGTTTCTTTTGTTCTTTACAATTCATACGTCCGTCCTTCTCTCACCCCTCTAGCGATTTTTGATTTGGTAATGCAGCTTTCCCAATGGTTGCAGTTTCAAAGAGAGAAAGCTTGGAACCCTTGGATTTGAATATCTGTACGAGTCTGAGCTGTGTTTAAGTTCTGAAAAGCTTTTAAGTGATGGTTACACCATTACGGTCGTACGTGCACGGAAACATTTGAAATTTCTTTAAATGAATTGTAAAAATTGTAGAAATCATCCAATGGTGTTCGTATCAACTGATTACTAAAAGTTTATGATTGTTAAACACGTTTGCTAAACATTGATGGAGCTAGTTTCTTCCAATTTTCCTTAAGGAAGTCGTGTATTTCTTCTGATAATTGCATTTTTTCTTTAGTTTAGTCCGTCGTGTGTTTACTCCCCTCCCCCCTCCTTTTTTTGGTGAACAAGTCTTCCAGACTTGAATAACCTCGCTCTCGGTAGCATCAAGTTCAAAATGCGAAGCTTGGAGAGTCAAGTTGATATGAATTTTCTATTACTCATACTGGGCCTTGCAAAAGGGAACTTCGTAAAGACTTTTTTCTATGTGTTCTACATATTGAATGAGATTTGCCAAAAATAGTATACAATGAAAACGCTACATGAACCGTCTGTCACTATCATTGAGTAATATAAAACTATAGGATTGAATATACACTATTAATTTAACCTCTTACTATACCTTTGTTCCAAACGATCTGAGATTTTGAACCCAAGCAAAGAGAAATAACATACACTCAACGAAGGATAAAGTAACACAGTACAAGTAACAAACATAGATCGTGAACAGTGAAGCTTTATACGAAGAATTATTATCAGAAATCCTTTCGATCTTTTGTACATATTCGTGCAAATTGATGAAAGTCACTCTGTTTTATAGCTAGTATTGTTTTAAGGGCCGTCGTTTTCATAGAAAACTTGAGGGAAATTTGTAAACATACAACTGTGGTTTCATAGCCGCTAAAAATCCGTATTCGAAATAGTACTACTGCTTTAAAATTAACTCTTCCCCTCTCATGGACGTTACTTCTATAATTAATGGTGAGTTAAAACATGAGTTTTGGCGGTCAAGCTTCGACTGAACGAGTATTTACATTCATCAGGCCGCTGGAATTGGCTGTTTATAACTTTTTTTTTATTCCTAGAAACTATTACTTTGGTTGAACTAAACCTAACATACTGTAGTTATTCGGCGAGCTGATGGCGATGAGGATGATGATCAAGATCCAGCTTTGCAAGAGCTGTATTCAAGCTGGGCTTTATTCATTCTTCTTATTCTCCTAATTGGTGCGCTCTTAACAAGTTATTATGTTCAATCAAAAAAAATTCGAGCCATACATGAAACGGTCATTTCTGTCTTTGTCGGTATGGTTGTCGGTTTAATCATTCGGGTTTCTCCTGGATTGATTATACAAAATATGGTTTCTTTTCATTCCACATATTTTTTCAACGTTTTACTTCCTCCTATTATTCTCAATTCGGGATATGAATTGCATCAGGTACGTTTCTTCCGAGGAATCATTCGCTACAATTAAAATTCAATATTTGTGCAGATTACTAATTCAAGCAGTCGAATTTCTTTCGAAATATTGGAACGATCCTCACTTTTGCTTTTGCTGGAACATTTATATCCGCCGTCACTTTGGGAATTCTCGTCTATATATTCTCATTTCTAAATTTTGAAAACTTTCACATGTCCTTTGTAGAAGCACTCTCCATGGGTGCTACTTTGTCTGCCACAGATCCTGTCACTGTTCTTGCGATATTCAATTCTTACAAAGTAGATCAAAAACTCTACACCATTATCTTTGGTGAGAGTATCTTGAACGATGCAGTTGCCATTGTTATGTTTGAAACATTGCAAAAATTTCAAGGAAAACAACTTCATTTGTTTACCTTATTTAATGGCATAACTATCTTTATAATTACGTTTTTCGTTAGTCTATTGATCGGCGTTTCTGTTGGGCTTATGACAGCTTTGCTTTTGAAATACTCTTATTTACGACGCTATCCCAACATAGAATCGTGTATTATATTGCTCATGGCATATGCCTCTTACTTTTTTTCCAACGGATGTCATATGTCTGGTGTTGTCTCACTGTTATTTTGCGGAATAACCTTGAAACATTATGCCTTTTACAACATGTCCTACAAGGCAAAATTGAGCACAAAATATGTGTTTCGAGTTTTGGCTCAGTTGTCTGAGAACTTCATATTTATTTACTTGGGAATGTCTTTATTCACTCAGGTGGATTTAGTTTATAAACCTATATTTATTTTGATCACCACGGTATGTATTTGCTATTGGCATTGCTTTCCAAGGATTTTATACTAATGATGTATAGATCGCGGTAACAGCTTCTAGGTATATGAACGTTTTTCCGTTGAGTAAATTACTCAACAGATTTCATCGCCAAAAGGATAGAACTCTTGTAGACCATATCCCATATAGTTATCAAATGATGCTTTTCTGGGCCGGTCTTCGTGGTGCAGTGGGTGTCGCTTTAGCCGCTGGCTTCGAAGGTGAGAACGCTCAGACGCTTAAGGCTACAACTCTCGTTGTTGTTGTACTGACGCTTATTATTTTTGGTGGAACTACTTCTCGTATGCTTGAAATCTTGAATATTGAGACAGGTGTTGCTGCTGATGTAGATAGTGATACTGAATTTTCCATGCTTCCATGGCAAAGTACGGCTGATTATGATTTAGAAAATGGAGCTATGGAGCTCTCCAATGCATCTCATGATTCTCCAGCTGCTGCCCCAGATCGACCAATAGTGCCAGATGATTATGAGAACCTAGAGGTATTCGCTGAGGCTAGCCCTTCAAAGAAAATCTCTAGTACGTTTGAGCATTACCAAAAAGCTGCCGGGGCTTTTAATCAATTTTTCCACGCATCTAGAGATGATCAAGCCCAATGGTTTTCACGCTTTGATGAAGAGGTTATTAAACCTGTTTTACTGGAACGAGACGTCTCAAAAAGTAGTCCGAAAAAGTGATAACTTCATTGTCGTTCATTTTTTATAGTAATGCCATAATGATTCTGAGAGTATAAGTTTTACGTATATGTATCTTTGTAATTTATTAAGGAATATAAAGGAATTGCTATCTAATTAGGATTTACGGACTTCCATGTCGTACTAAAAGGGTTATGACCATTTTGTACATAAGCAGAGTAGTTCTTCAACAACCATAAATATGTCTCTGACCTTTAGGCCCGTACAACAGGATGAATTGAAGGATATTTGCAAACAATTCACTTCCAGCATATCCGCTGAGTTTGATGACAACACATTTGTTTGTGATTTGGAAGAAAGTGATCTTTTTGCGGAAGAAGGAACATCTCAAGTGTTCACATTTCAGAAAAACGTGCTTTTACTCCCGATGGACGTTCCTGACGGAGTTGAACTTCGTATTTTAGAAGAAAATGTATCTGTTCCCTTGGAATCTTTCCAGTCAGTCCCTGTTGCTGCCAATGAACATTGCTTTTTATCTTGGGAGAAGGTACCTTTAAGACAAAGGATTAAGACACTGACAAAAGCTCAAATGAATGAAAATCAAGATGATGAAGCCAAATGGACTGGGTTATTCATAAAATTTGGTATCAACTCAACTGATGCCGATGATGACTTTAAAGCGGCAACTTCAGAGATCAATTTCGATGTACCAGCGGGACAGAAACTAGTGATCCCTTAATTTTTATATGCTTTCTATCTTTGATTTGATTCCTTTAACTTGTAAAGCGATTAAGCTCGTCTCTGAAAGGCGATTGATGAATGAAAACTTCCCTTGTTTTCTCGCGGAAGCTCCAAACAAGCAATTTGAAATTGTTGGTAAGAGCAACTCTTGCTAGTTTAACTTTGATCTAGTACAAGTATCGCGACCATATTAGTATGTTCTCAAGGGCTTAATTTATATCCCTCTCAGATGAATTGCATTCATTAAATGGAAAACGAATCTTTACGAAATAACTTCACATAGAAATGATAATCATGACACATCATTTGAATATATTTTCTTTTCCCTCTAACTAGCTAGCATTTGTATCTTTTGGTTGGCAGAGCCAGTTTGAGCGACAGTTAAAAAAAGGAAACTATGACCCTTAGATAATTAACTATTTAAGTAATAATAAAATAAATATTGAAAGAAACGCCGGAATATAGGAATGTTTTACGTGCTAAATTATAGAGCTGAATTGAACGCAGCTTATTTATCACGAACATTTGAACCTTTAAAGATCAAATAAATTAATTTAATAAATGTATTTTCTAGAGTTTAAAAAATTCGATGCTCACCAAACAAGAATAGCTTGTAACCTCCGTTAGTTTATAGACCAACTTCTTGTAATATTTACTCCCACCGAAACGTAGTTATCACAAAGATACCTTTGATGCAAGCAAATCAATGGCAGGACGTACAAAATAGAACTTTTACAAAATGGTACGTAAGTAAAAAGGAAATTATCAATTAACAATCGAAACAAATATAGGTTCAACACGAAACTTTCATTACACGATTTACCTACGGTTTTAAACCTGGGAAAAGATTTATCAGACGGAATACTATTAATCCAGCTTTTGGAAATCATTGGTGATGAACAATTAGGGAAATACAATCGAAAGCCTCGTCTCCGTTTACACAAACTCGAAAATGTCAATAAGGCCCTGGAGTACATTAAGAGTAAAGGGATGCCTTTAACTAACATTGGTCCAGCTGGTATGTAAATTCAAGAATATTTTGGTGATCACAATTTCCTTTCCTTGAGGTCCTCCAATGATTCAGTACTTCGTGGATCTGCGGAGACTGTAACTGAATGGAGTTGAAGTTATTGAGATAGCAGAATATATCATCTAATTCTATTTATGAGTGAAAACTAACTTAATCTAGATATCGTTGATGGAAATCTCAAATTGATCCTTGGTTTAATTTGGACTTTAATTTTAAGATTCACAATTGCTGATATTAATGAAGAGGGTTTGACTGCTAAGGAAGGTTTGCTTCTATGGTGTCAACGCAAAACTGCAAAGTATCGTCCAGAAGTGGAAGTTCAGGATTTTTCAAGAAGTTGGACCGATGGTTTGGCATTCTGTGCGTTGATTCACAAGCATCGACCTGATCTGTTGAATTATCATGAACTTGACAAAAAAGACAATCGAAAAAATATGCAACTTGCTTTTGATATTGCTCAAGAACATATCGGTATCCCTCGTTTAATTGATGTTGAGGATGTTTGTGATGTCGATCGTCCGGATGAACGGAGTATTATGACTTACATTGCGGAATACTTTCATGCTTTTTCTACTCTGGATAAAGTTGAGACTGCTGCTAGAAGAGTGGAGAGATTTACGGAAGTTTTGATGTCAACACGCTCGATGCAGGGAGACTATGAAACTCGTATGAAACGACTTTTAGAGAGTATTTCTCGAGTTCGCGAATATTGGAAAGCATCTACTTTTGAAAACACATATTCTGACGTGAAAGCTCATTCTCGGAATTTTGTAGGTTTCAAGGCTGATGAAAAACGAGAATGGGTGAAGGAGAAAATTGATCTCGAATCCCTTCTCGCAACAATTCAGACAAGTTTAAAAACCTTCCAACTTCAAATGTATGAGCCTCCCGCTGGTTTAAAAATCGTAGACTTGGAACGTGAATGGAAAGATTTTTTGACTGAGGAAGCAGACCGCTCTAAGTTAATAAACACTCGTATGAGAGAGATTAAAGAAAATATGCGTATTTCATTCGCTGAACGTGCAAACAGTTTCTCGAAAATGCTGTCAACCATTTCGAACGAAATTTCTAACTTACAAGGAGAATGGAGGGATCAATTAGACCACGTTGAATTTTTACAAGAACACTTGGGTCCATTGGAAATTGAGTTAGCCAGCGTGAAGGTCCATTCAGATAACTGTAGGGAAGCAGGTATCGAAGAAAATGATTATACTTTGTTTTCCTATGATGATTTGGAACATGAATACGGTGTCACTTCTGAGATTATTGCTCATAAAATAAAGTACTTACAAAAGGAAATTTTGGATAGGGAGAAACGAACTCTCTCGAAGCAAGAATTAGACGGTATAGCAACCGTCTTCCGTCATTTTGAGAAGAAAAAGTCAAATTTGTTGAATGAACTGGAATTTTACGCTGCGTTGGCTTCTTTGGGTTTGGTTTATGACTCAGAAGAAGGCACAGCCTTGTTCGAGAGAGCATCAAATGGTGAAGAAGGAGTAACATGTGAGCGCTTTACAGAAGTTGTGATGGAGGAATTGGAAGATCGCGATAGCGCACGTCAAGTTTTGTATGCTTTTTGTGATGTTGCTGATGGAAAGTCCTACGTTACTGTCGATGATTTAATGAAAAGTCAAGTTCGTCCAAATTTTGTTAGATTTTTGGAACATAACATGAAGAAAAACAACAAGGGAATGGATTACTTAACTTGGATTAGAGAGCTAATTGCCGAAGACAAAGAATTCCCTTGAACAGTATATCCTTTAATAGCACATACGTTCTTTTGATACAATATTTTTTTGCAATTTAGAGATTTTTAACAGGAAATTTTTGCTAAATAATTTATTATGATCTAAGAAAATTAAACAGTATGCAAAAAGAATGAAAAAGTTGTAATTAACAAATGATAAAATCATGGTAAGTTAATAAAGAAATGCAAGTGTCGCAGAAATAAGGAACCATTGATAAAGAAAGACAAAGTGAATAATATACAGAATTAAACAGGGGAATAGCTAGTCAAATTGGCAATAAAGAACAAAATTAGGGCTGCTATACCAGCAGCTGCGGAAATAAAAGAATATGCATATACTTTTTTACCCAATTCCATTGGGATATTCAACATAGTTAAGTTTTCTTCAACTTTTGAAATAACCACCCGATAAAAGGCAACAGCCATACATGCAGCTACTAACGTGAAGACTGTAGCGAAGAAGCAGCATACAGAAACCAATAGAGGACCAAAGAATGGGCACCAAGAAACCAATACAGAAGCAAGTGTGAAAATGAAAAACATAAACCCTAAAACATACAAGGCTCGAAGAGCATAACAAATGCCTTTTGAAATTTTTAAACCATATTGAGCTTCATCTGATAAATGGAGGCTAACTTGCGTGTTGGCGGCGTTTGAAAGATCATGTTCAATCATTTCGACGGGATTGAAATAATATTTCGATGAAGGCTTCGTACATTTAGTAGGATTTGTATAGTCCTTGGCACTGCCTTGACAGTAGTTCCAAAGACCAATTGAATACCAATCTGGAACATCTGAAACTTTCTTCATTTCCCTTTCTAACTGTGTAACCAAAGACTGAACTTCCGGATTGTTTTTCTCAAGAACTTGGGCTAATTGATCTGCCAAACTACCTCCGACTTCTTGTCCGATTGTTTGTGCAAGCTCTGTAGCATTGTTGACTGAAAACAACGAGGTAGTGTTGAGCTGGACGAAGTAAATATTTTGAAAAGCAATGTTGTGTTGTGTTTGGTTGATTATACAAAGAATGGATAGAAGGCCACCTATAGCGGTACAAAGTACGGCGGCAGCCATAAACACAAATCTGAGTATTTTCAATCCCATTTTTTTTTCTGGCAACACCTAGATGTCAAGGCAATAATGAAGTGAATCTTTTTACAAAGCTATTATCGAAGGAGTCCCTTGTAAACGAAAGCTAAATGCAATGATATAAAAGATATAAACTGAAGCAAATGGAATACGAAATTAAACAAAGAGAGGCGCAGATATGAAAAATTCCCGTAAAACCTTTTACAGTACTTGTCGATTGTAATTTCACCTTAGTAATATCAACCTGAACAGAATTAACTAGATAAATAATGCCTTCGAATAACTCCAATATCCTTCAAATGAATAAATGGCTTGCTATGTTTATATCAAAAAAGTCCGCGCTTCAATTTAATTAAACATTGCTGGTTGCCAGGGTAACGAAATATAAACAATTCGTCTATTAAACATAAACAACCTTTCAAGCACAAGACCAATAATAACCACAAGGACCTTGACATAATCTTGGTTTTCATCGATTTCATATGAACAATCGACATTTTAATAATCCAGTAGCTAAGCCCATAAATCTGACCGAGCCTTGACTCTTGCTCGCGAAAAAGAATTTAAAAAAAAAAAAGGGTGGACAGAACGACGATCATGATAGAAAATAGATACTAGACAGCTCTAATAATACATAAATAATGCTTTGAATTAAAAGGAGAGGTTCCACCACATTGTTCACTGTCATGCTTTCATTGTTCAAGAAATGAACGACAACGCTAATTATGGAAATTAAATAAACTACAAATAATTATTTGTCTTAAAGAGAAACGTCTACCGTCAATCCTAGACGAAAACAGCAGTTCTTGTCTGATCATTGCAGGTAAGTAGAAATAACAGCTCAATGAATACTATGTAAAAAAGTATTGGGCATAGCCTAAGCTAGATGACGACGAATAAACTGGACACAACATAAGAATGTTTACCTTTCCATCTAAATGAACTTTCTACCGCATTCAAAACAGCTAGATAGTCGGGTTTCTTCAGCAGTCCTTGTGGCTTTTTGGAAGAAGGTTATCTCAAAAAAACGAGTGTTTACGGATGCTGAAAATAAGTGCGAAAACTGAAGTCTCAAGGTGTTATTGTTGGATAGGTCCTTTGTTTACTTTTTGTAATAGGTGCCTCGCTTGGATTATACCATCACTACAACTACACCTGAAAACTAAAGTCAAATAATCGTAACGAGGATGTGACCAAGCAATGACTTAATGTCGCTGCTTTATGACTTTTTGACATGCGAAAAGCCGTTACCATGAGTTTTCAACTACGCTTCGTCTTTTAAAAGGAGATTTCCTTTGAAAAGTGCTATTTATTTACATTTTAAAATTAAGGAGTAATTCCTTTTTTTGGCTTTCCGTAAACCGTGGAACCAGTTCCTACGGGCGTTTTTGGGGGATTCTAGCCGATTCGTTTCGACTGTAAATACTGGTTCTCTTTTTGGATTCAAATTACCATTGTAAAGATGAAAAACAAGTACATTCCTGTTTCAGACTCTGATGACTCTTCCAAGCTGCTCAATGATGAAAAGTCAGACACTCGTTCTTTTGACGATACTGGTACGCCTCCTCCGTACTCAGTTAAGATGAATTGAAATAGAAAGGAAGAGAGGATGCTTATGTCAATTGCTTCAAACTTGCATAATGTCCGCAATTCGCTGTAAACAAACTCGACATACACCTCTATCCCTTCCCAAACAACAAAAGCATCCTTTACTAATACATTCATTAGTTCCAAACAAGTTTATCGATTTAGAAATGGCTGATGGATCCGCTCAGCATTCTGCCCAGGAGTCCACGAACAATACTTGGTGGGATTGGATATATTCGATTTGGATTGTTGTAGTAGCTATTTTCTTTTTTTATGCATCTTTTGTGTGTGTTGTAACTTATGCTATCTTTCTCGTGATGTTTATTTATTTCAAGTTTCCTGTGAGGGCGAGTGTCCTTTGGGGACTTCCTTTTGTCTGTCCGGGATCCTTTGCAGTATTTCTCTTTAGTAAGTTAGGGCGATCTTTTCTTTCGAATGATTTACTAACTATTAGCAATGACGCAAATTCCTAAAGAACGGTTCTCGCAAGCTAGGAGTGTGCTGTGCAAAGCTGGTATAGCGCTGAGCAACCTGTCTCTCATGCTGTCCAACATGTGTCTCGCAGTAA
>JARFMH010000048.1:0-72843 GCA_029532395.1 Schizosaccharomyces lindneri | reverse complement strand
GTCTCAAAGTCATAAAGCAGCGACATTAAGTCATTGCCTGGTCACATCCTCGTTACGATTATCCAGCTGTAACTTTTCGAGTAACATATACTTATGATATAACCCAAACGAGTCGAGTATTACAAAAAGTAAACAAAGGACCTTTCATCAAAAAAACCTCAATTGAGCCCTGCGACTTCTGACTATAGTTTGCCCAAATACAGTCAAATCAGTAATTCCCATCTAGACGACATGGAGAAAGGTTGTTTTCAGGCTCCATCGTATTCTGAAAAGAAACTCGAAACTCTATATTCAAATGCCGTAATGTCTTACAAGAAAGGGAATTCGTCGATTCATTATTTCAAAGGTTTTTCATGCCATTCATCTGGTTGATTTTCTGGCCGGCTAAATTTGGGAGAATCCCTGAAGCAAAACAAAGACAGGAGAGTGAAGCTCGGCGGCTCATTACCTGTTTTATATTTTCGGTCATAGTAAATTTCTTCTTTTCTTACAAGTATCTTGTCCCCTTTATAAAGGAATCGATGGAAGGATCTGTTGAGGTAAGCTTTCAGGTCGGTGTAGCTGTTTTTCTCATTATTGCGACTTTTTGTATGTTTGTTCAGGTAAGTGAAATGGTCGGATATTTATACGAAAAAGTTTGCTAATTGTGTACTTTTAGCGTTGGTGGATTTTATCGTTCTCTTAATTTCTTTAATCGGTTTTGGGATGCAGATAATTGTTGCTTGTATTACCCAGATTTTATCTTGGATTACAACTGCTATAGGCTTCAGAATGTCATAAGGAATAAACAAATTTCCTCCTGAAGATTATATTTCACTAAACACCATGCCTCCACTGCCTGAAAATCAATCCAAGGATCATAGCAATAATACATTGAAACAACCGTCCTCTTCTGAACATTCTGAGCAACCTCAAGACTCACACCAGAAATCGGTTCAATCTAGAGATACTGAAAGCACCTGAAACAAATCTCATACTTGAAGCACTCTTATGATGATATTCAACCGTTTCATGTATTGTCTGTTTTACCCATTTATTTTATTCCTTGTTCCCGTTCTATTTCTTTCTATTGAGCTTTTCTACATAGGCACATATCATAGGCCGTTGTCGTTGAAGCCCTGTTGATTTTAATCTTGTGCAATGAACAAAATGAGGCCACAGCGGGATGATTAAGTTGTTGACTCTCTAGTTGGTTATGTCTAAATTACACGGTGGTTATGTTATATTTTTAAGCTTGTAGTCCCACTATACTCTTTAATTTTTTTCATGAAACTAATGAGGAGTTTAATGAAATATTGAGTCAAAAATGACCATTGCTTTAGCTTTATCTGCAATCATTGGTAGCACTAAGTCAAACGACCGCGATAAGCAAAAACCTGTAAACCCGGCAGTTCTTGTACACAGGAAGAAAAAAGCAAAGAAAAGTTGTAAGAAACCTACAGTATCGCGGATTCCCATGTTGTCTCCAACCGTAGTACCATGAAGAACAAATGAATTAGTTATATGCATATCATGAGATTATGAACTGTAAAAATAGAACCAGTGATGCTCTATTCTTAAGAAAGTAAAAAAAATATATATTACTACGGCGTTTGTATGTGAATAATATAAAAACTGCTTTGTCAAAACATTGACTATTGCTTTGAGGCATCCAAACTATAATCATAAGCACAAAGCAAAAAATAAGAGGGGAAATATTATGTATAAGAAAGATAGAAAAAGACAAAGGATAGATCGTAAGTGTCGATAATCATACCAGATACCATGTACGCTTAGCAAGGAACCTTCAACAGGTAGATGAAAGCCTAACGCTTAGTGTTTGTAGATACGGTCTACGAGTTCCTGATAATGAGTCTGAGCGAGTGACTTGTACCTACTAACAGAGGACTCGGTGTTTTGAAGGGTTTGACGAGTTTGCAGGGACAGTTGCTCTCGACGTTCTCGTAGAGCAGGAAAACGAGCTTCAGTGAATGTTGCAAACTTTTTAGAAGTTTTAGGAAAACAATAAACAAACGTTCCGGCAGTAGCTAATGAAGTTACAAGCCAGCGTGCAGGTGCGATCCTATTTCTAGCGAAAATATTTCCTGCCATACCACCGACAGCAACATAGGCAATTCCTGGGAGTTTTCTTTCATCAGAACAGAATATTTCTTGTTTAGCAACGGAAATGGTGGCACGTTCTTTGGACAACAGCCATCCAAAAGCATTCTCCAATTTCAGACCTGCAAATCCTAACGCACAGTAGACTGTCGAACGACCATGATAGATACGATCCGCTAACCAAGGAAGTTCGTTTTTCAATTCTTGGTCATTTTGTATCTGTTCTTCCTGGTAATAATACGACATCTTGCAAGTTGGTTTTGGAAATTGTTGGTTCTTCGCCGGAGACAGGCATAGTCATTTAGTATACTGCAACGAAAACGTGTTGTATTTCACTAAGAAACAAACAAAAGAAATTAATTGTATAATCTTTTAAGAACATTCCTAGCGTAAGAAATAAAAAAAATTAATCAATGATTGTGCTATATTTTTTCAAATTTTCTTTTCTTCCTTTGTTAAAGGAAGCAGTAGACACTTGGTATATCCAATATTTTAAACTCAACTGGAAAGTGCAAACATTGCTTTCGTGCAACCAGTTTTTGCATGTAGATCTCTAATTATCTAGTATTTATACCTTTTAAATATAATTGAAAATGATAGTACATTTCGTTCCCCTGATGATATTCGTAAATATCTACTATAATGTTTATTGACTAAAGCAAAAAGATAGAATGCGTTAATTGTTTAGCGAGTCCGAAGATAGCACCGTATCAGTTGAAATTATTTTTTTTATTTGGACCAGCAAAGCGTAAAGCGCGAAGCACAAAGCACAGGAAAGAACTAGAAAATAAAACCGAGGAAAGCAAGACAAAACCGCAATTCAAACGTTAAACTTCTAAAAGAAAGGGTCCCAAGGCAATAAGGCGCATTGCTGTATTTTTTTTTACATTACAGCTTACATTTCTGTCAAGCGTCACGTGACTTGTTTCGGTTGTGCTGACACCTTGGATATTGAACCTGTCCTTCGCCAACCACAACATTATTGCTGGGATCGTACCAGAACATGAGCGGCGAGTCGCACGGTAATGATGTTAAATCTGAATCGAATGAAGATCAACTGTCTATGGAAACCGCGGTTGTAAACGATGAGAATGGCGGTTTGGGAGCATCGGAAGTTCCTGTTAAGGCGGAAGAACAGGATACGGATGCAAGTTCAAAAAAACGGGATGTTTCCGGAAAACAATTAAATGAACTTAATACAGCATCAGAAGAGCATGTGGTAAAACCAGAGGAGCCTTCTGAGGCTCAACCCCACTCCCAGAGTTTAGCACAATCTCAGGAACCTGTAGAGAAAAAACAAAAAGGAGATGGAATGCCTCCTCCTCAACAAAAGTATTGCGCCGCCATTGTTCGACAGCTCAAACGGACAAAAGATTCAGCGCCTTTCCGCGCCCCAGTAGATCCCGTCAAACAAAATATCCCCGATTATCCCACTATAGTCAAGCAACCCATGGATTTAGGAACCATTGAGAAAAAGTTAAGCAATCGCATTTATTCCTCGCCTCAAGAATTTATTGATGACATGAATTTGATGTTTTCTAATTGCTTTTTATACAATGGTACAAATTCCCCAGTTGGTTCCATGGGAAAGAGTCTACAGACGGTATTTGAACGCCAGTTGAAGCAATTACCAGACTTAGATCAAGTCCCAGCACCAGTACCCAAAAAAACCAAACAAAAGCCATCTCCAGCTCCTGCTGCTGTTGCGACCACACCAGCTCCTACTGCTTCTACCCGTACTCGAAGAAGCTCTTCCGTTTCTTCTGTATCCCGCCCTTCTATTTCTTCTGCCCCTCCTTCCGCCGCTCCCTCTGCCGCTTCTCCTCCGCTTGTTGAAGGTAAACCGAGACGCCGAAAGAACAACTCCCAGATGCGTTATTGTACGACGATATTAAAGGAAATTTACAAACGTCAGTACGAGCCGTTCGTCTTTCCCTTTTACCAACCGGTAGATCCAGTGGCTTGTGATTGCCCTGACTACTTTGACGTAATTAAACATCCCATGGATTTGAGTACAATCCAAGCAAAACTTAGTAAAAACGAATATGAAACACCAGACGAATTTGAGTCAGATATACGATTGATGCTTGAAAATTGTTTCACATATAATCCTCCTGGAACTCCCGTACATCTTATGGGCAGACAACTTGAAAATTTGTTTAATGAAAAGTGGAATGCACGTCCCAAATATGATGATGCTACCCTTAATAAACAACAGGCTGCTGAGACAGCTGCCTTATTATATGAAAACGGCGATGAAGAGGCTTTTATGTCGGAAGAAGAAGTAAACGGTGACAAGTTTGCTGCCGTGGACAAGCAAATATCCATGCTTCAAGACACCTTAGAAGCTATGAAAGCAAAGAAAATGAAGCGCATGCGTAAACCTCGGCGCCGTGATTCCAATAAAGAATACGGACCTGTCACGTATGCAATGCAAACTGAATTGGCCGAGAGATGCAATTATTTAACTGCAGAACAGTTAGCCACGGTTGCTGAAATACTACGAGAAGAAATGCCTTGGTTACGGGATACGGATGAAATTGAAATAGATGTTGGAAATATGAAACCAGAAACCTTTCATCGTATTTATCGGTTCGTTTGTAAACCCGAAGCAACTTCCTCTGACCCACCTTCACCCTCGTTGATGCCATCTAGACACGAAAAAAAGAAAGGCAGAGTGCTATCGGAAACCGAACAGGCAGAAAAAATTCGACGTTTACAGCAGCAGTTGGATCGTTTTGCTGGCAAAGCATCCGATGCACCCCTAGGACAATCCCATGAATATGATCGAACATCCGAGTCTGCTGAAAGTGACCATGAAAGTGAAAGCAGTGAGTCAGAATAGAGGTTCTTTCATCTGTTCACGCAATTGGATATTATCAGAAAAGATATTTGTTTGTTTCATCCCAGAAAAACTAGCAAAATCTTACAGCGTTGGTCATGCCATATATAATTAATAAGTTTAATAATAGGAGCGGTCTTCATGGTTTGTTACATTTGTCATTTGAAGAACGTAAAAAATCATGGAACTACCGTCGCCATTTTCATGTTAGCAAAAATTGCTAAGTACGATTTTGATGAACAATACTCTAAGGTTTTAAAGCGATTACTTAAGTTTTATGCAATTGGATCATATAAACAGAAGTTGTCGTTAAGCTCCAGAGGAATATCAGTCATTTTTCTCCGATTTACAGCATTTGGCTAATATATTTTACTGTTTATGAATTTTTTCTTTCGTGTATAATGTCTTTTCTCTTTGATGATTGATTTTAATTTCAATCTACTCTCGGTGCTATACCATCAGTTTAGCAAGAATGTTTTTCTTGTGAAAGTTTTGTACGTCCCATGTCGCTCTTTTCCGCCCTTTGCCGCATTAAGTTGTGCTCTATGTGCAATCTAAATATCAATTACTCTGTCATTTTTGTTTATAAATTCACTGTAAATAAATATTAATGTTTTTACTCTAATAAATTTTTAAATAACCGTAAGCTAGAGATCTACCCAACTTCTCAATTGTAAAAATTGTCGTAATGATTATAATAAGTTCAAGGATTGGATTATATTATTAATAAAATGGTGAGCGGTTCGAATCTTCGAAAACTCTTTTTTTCCGAGGAAAATTGTTGAGTGTTTAGACAGGTTGGAGAAGTTGCGCAGTGCCAACCTCAGAAAATCTCATAAAAGCAATTATGGATGTTTTATCTGAGCAAGCAATTCGGTTAGAAGAAGGACAGGATGCGAATGAGTTATTTGAAAAATGTCTAGGATGCTCTGATGTTGGAATCGTTTCTGGTACCGTTCGAAACATGGATGGAACCATGGCGGCGGAGCTTGTTCGCAGATTTGTGACAGAAATGTCATTAGAAATGCGCCCTACCATGGCAATCTGGTTGCATTGGATCATTGTAACTCATGGCGGATATCTAGCTAGTGTACAAGATTTGCAAGAGCCATTGAACGAATTGCATGGCAAGTTGATACATGGCGGAGATCTTCTTATGAAGATTTCTGCACTGTCCGGAAGATTAAGCATGGTACTTGGACAAGCTGAGATCCGAGAGAGTCGCCGACTTGATCAGGAAGAAACTAGTGAAGAGGACAGTGATTACGAGGATGTACAAAACTCTGATTACGATATAGAAGTAGTGGACGACAATGAAGAAGAAGTAGATGAAAATGAAGAAGAGGAAGCAGCAGCAGCAGCGGCTGAAATCATGAAACATAATAATGTTGACGAAGATACTGCGTATGCATATCTCTCTCCCGATGCAGAATTATCTCCTAGAAGACGACAAATGGAGAACAAGGATCAGTTGAGTGAAGAAGAAGATGACAATGCGCAAACATTACAAGAAGATGCAACTGGTGAATCTGATTCAGAATCCGAAGAGGAAGCAGAGGCTTCCAGGCCAGTTTCTGTACGAAAGAATCTTCGCTCTGAAAGCCCGAGAAAGTCTCTACGCAAATCTAGGTAAAAAGCCCGACGTCCACTTATTAAACATGTTAATGGCGTGAGTTTTTTGGTTGAACCAATATTTCAAGTTTTTTGATTTAATATACGTTTCTCACAAAAAAAAGAGATTGAAAACGGCTATGCGACTTGGCTTTTGGGATGCTTTCTTAAAAGTATTATAGAGGACAAAAGCAACAGTTTCGTACTGGATCTTTTTGTTAGTCAACGAAAAGGATATTAGCGATTATCGCGGTCAAAAAAAAAAGATTTTAACTGTTTTTGTATGGATCTAATTTATTTCAGGTTTAGATGTACCATAGGTTTTGGGTTTGGCTAATAATACCGTTTGATTATTACGAACGTTTCTATCAGCATTGCCTGTTTGGGCATGATGTTTTTAATACTTTTTCTGTTACTATTGTATATAACTAACTGCAAAGTTGAATCATATATTTCAAATATTCATTTATTCATCGAAAAGTTTTTGTTTCCGGACATGTACCTTCCAATTCACTAAACCGTCTAACGAGTGAAACAACCATGTCTCTTTTTAATATGTAATAAATAACGATACGTAACGTATTTTCAGGTAACTTAGCATACTCGATTATTATATTCATTTTTTATTGTGCAGTGCAAAGTGATTTACCTATGCAGCAGAGAGAAATTTTTTTTTGTCCACAACCAACTACAAAATGGGTTTCACTAATCTCACCTCCGACGCTGGTCTTAAGCAACTCAACGACTTCTTGACTGACAAGTCTTTCATTGAAGGGTAAGTAATTGTTCTAGCGCATCATTCGAAAACTAGATCAAAGAAATCCATTGACTATTCAACGGATTTTCTGAACAATCGAGTCTTTTACGATAATTATCCGCAAGGATTCGTCTACTATCAAGCGATATCAATTTATGCTAACATTAAATTTTAGTCACTCCGCCAGCCAAGCTGACGCTGTTGTCTTCAAGGCTGTTGGTTCTGCTCCCGACGCTGAGAAGTTCCCTAACGCTGCTCGTTGGTACAAGCAAATCGCTACCCACGATGTTGCTACCCTCCCTGGTACCGCCAAGGAGCTTTCTGCTTACGGCCCTGCTGAAGGTGCTCCTGCTGCTGAGGATGATGACATTGATCTCTTCGGCTCTGATGAGGAGGATCCCGAAGCTGAACGTGTTAAGGCTGAGCGTGTCGCTGAGTACGAAAAGAAGAAGTCCAAGAAGCCCAAGGCCATTCAAAAGTCTCTTGTCACTATGGATGTTAAGCCCTGGGATGATGAGACCCCTATGGACGAACTCGAGAAGGCTGTCCGTGGCATCCAAATGGATGGTCTCTTGTGGGGTGTCTCTAGACTTGTTCCCGTCGGTTTTGGTGTCAACAAGTTCCAAATCAACTTGGTTGTTGAAGACGACAAGGTTTCTTTGGAAGCTCTCCAAGAAGAACTTGAAGGTTTGGAAGACTATGTCCAATCCACTGATGTTGCCGCTATGTCTAAGTTGTAAGCTCGTTCCCTATTAGTAGTGATTGCAATAGGTACGAAAGATTGGGTATATAGGCATGGTCAAATAACAATTGATTTTATAAAGAATTTAAAAATGTAAAGGTGTTTTTAGTAGCGGAAAAATAGTCCGGAACTGTTCTTGATATTGGCGTTTGAGAATATTGAGCTGTGAGCAAGTGTAATAGATAGGTGGTAAGCAACTGTTTTTTAATCCTATCCTCTCATAAATTGAATAGAAATTCTACATGTATAAAGTACTAAACAATTGTTCAAATTCATCATCATCAAAATTTCTCTATATTATCAATAAAACTTAACAGACTAGGCAATTGTCAAACCCAGACAAAACGGTTAATACCTGGGATTTACTTTATCCTTCCATTAAGGTCTTCTTATGCGTACAGGACTCTTGGGCTGAGAAGAATCTCGACTACCGGGACCAACAGGGGCATCGTCGTCAAGGCCAAAGACCTTGGGGTTGAACCCTGGAAGGATGCCGGGCTGAACATGACTGAAGGCTTGAACTAGCTGGTCTTCATCGACAGAGACATCTTCCATAATAGGATTAGCAAGCCATTGTTTCAGAGTATCATCTTTAATTATTTCGTTATGTCCAGGTAAATCTTGAATGTAGGCCTTGTACGATCGACGCATTTTCCGTTTATTTCCATGCTCATCAATCCGTCCAACCTTTTTAGCCAACTCTGAGAGACCATATAATTCCGTCAAATTTTCATGCGGCGACGGCTTTACAGGTTGATACTGTACACTTCCTACATAATGATACTTGGGCAATTCGGGCATATGCTAACAAAATAAAACTTGAAAACAACTTAAAACAATAAAAATTTTCGACGTTGCAAGGAAAAGAGTTCTTATAGACGATAGGACTAAGATTTTTCGTGAAGCTGTTATGGTGGAGGGAAATACTACTTACTGGTTAGAGCAGAAATGAAATGAGCTAAATTTGAATTTGGCTCTTATACAGCACGACGTGATTTTTTAAATAAGATAGATAAACTTATTTAAAAAAAGAATACCAAAGATATTAAACCGGTTGATGTCGAAATTATGTGTTTGTCCATCTACGAGCAAGACTACGTGTAAGGCAAGCCAACAGTTATAGACACTTAAGCTTCTTGGATGGGTACAATTTTGACTTGATTGTGTGTCCAGCGATCTAACTCGCCTTGAAGTTGGTGCTCACGATATATTAGTTGTAAATCATCATACCCACCAATGCTATGACCACCGAAAAAGATATTTGGAAGTGTAGAGACATCGCTAATCGAAGACAGCCATGTACGCAATTCAGTAATATGGGTGTATTCGGTGACTTCGACTATGACAGGAGCAGGCTCCATATTGAGTGTTTCGGTCAGCATGGTCCTGGCTGCCTTACTGAATGGGCAACCTGGTTTGCTAAAGACCATGATTGGATTTTCAAGAAAAACCTGAAAATCCTTTTCTTCTGTCGCATCTTTGCTAGGTAATCTGGGCTTATGGGAAGTTGAAGAAGGATGGCTTTGCGCAGCAAGAGGACTTGAAGAGCTTTTTGTCAGTGGCATTTCAAACGGATTATATAGAAATAATTGAAGGAATAACAGGATAATGAAGACGGATCCTAGTATAATGACTTTGGGGTTTAGCATTTTGGATATTCACTAGTTTCTTCTTTTCGTAAAGTCTGATTCGTAAAATATATGAAATAAACAGTGATTGTCTAATTTTATACGCAGTAATTAGTAGCCAATATGGTTCAAAAAATGAAAATTTATAATTGTTTACAGAGGATGGGGGTGTGTACAACTAAAACCAGCCTGCTAGGATTTTCAAAGGAAGTTACTTTATAATGCAAGAGTGTATTTACTTTACCTTTTGTATTACTGTCTCAAGCAATTTGTTTTTCCTTTGGGTTAAATCAGCATCTCAGGGAGACCAGCATGTACGAGTGTTAAAAAAAAAATAACAATATTACTGATACTAATGCAAGTACAAATTCAGATTTATAAGAACCTACTACTGGATAGAGAAATAATTTTAATAAATAAACAATGTAAATGAAGGTCATCAAAACTAGAGCCAAGTAAACGAAAAAGCAATGTAAGACATAAAGCAACTATAGACAGAACACTAGCATTTCAAGCAAAATTTATAAAGGGAAGTGCTAACATGACTGAATCGAAAGCCATACCATACCCAGCTTGGTAGCCTGTACCAGATGCACCATAATCATGGACGAGAGGGAATTTGGTACCTGGAAGGGTATCCAATTCTACACGAGCACCGCCATTACGGGAAGGACGAAAACCGACTGCTTCATAAATGATCTTTGCAGCCTCGGGACCTTGGTGATGGAAAAGCTCAGGCATTAGTGCATCAGTGCGCTTCAAAATGTCTTGAGAATCTTCAGGATGAATTTCACGATCCCAATTGCCCTTTTGCATAAAACCCCCCAAAATGACACCGCCGTTGAAAGGACGAGGAATGATGTAGGTATCAGAATTGGTACCATGGCGAAGTCTCGTCTCTTTGACATGAGGAGCGTCAACACAGACAACGTGACCACGAGTTGGATACACATCTTTATCTTCTACACCTCCAAGTGTAGAAGCCCAGACGCCTGGACAATTAAAGACCACGGTCGGGTTAGGAACAAAATGCAAAACGTCATTTATATGTTTTATTTCTTCCTTGACAAAAGTGACTCCAGAATCTTTCAAAATGTTGTAAATGAAATTCAAATACTGAGGAACATTTATCAAAAACGTAGTGCCTGTATGGCCATAAAGACAGTTTTCCGGCAGCTCTTCCTTAGAAATCGACTTGAAATCTTTTACATAGGAAGTCCAAGATTGGATCTTTTCAAAGTTAGGATCAAAATCCCAGAGTTCACGAAGGTTAGCGAAGACGACTCCTGATTCTTTACGAGTGTTTGCAAGGTAAGCAAGACGATTATAAGTGATCCTGTCCCATCGCATGGCATTTTCATCACCACCTGAGATACTGCAGAAATTTGCACCAGCCCAAGGGGAAGTATAATCAACAGATCGATCTTCAGGTGTATGCTTGGCGATGATTTTTACACGAGGACCCAATCCAAAATCGCATAAAATCCATGCTGTCGTAAGTCCAATCACGCCCGCGCCAATTATAGCGATATCTTGAGTTTGCTGGGAGGACATAATATTAAAAGAATAATAAAGTAAGAAATCAAATGTACAGCTCTAATTAACCTATACGATTAGATTAGCTTTCACGTTTTTCAACTTGCAAACACCCTCTTTACTAGTGCATGTTTATTAGAGTAGTGTAATGAGGAAGAAGCATACTAGAGAAGTTAATGTTTATGATGTACTTAGTACTTTGTGAGAAACACAGGATGTCTAATTGTGAAGACTTTACCTTGATGCAACTAACAAAGAGTATACTTACACTGGTTTTATAATGTACGTACTTGTTAAGGTTAGATTCTTGTTGACGGATATTGTCTTTATTTATCAGCGGAGCTCAGCGTTACAAAGCCCTAGATGATTTGTGATAGCATGAATCACTTGTATTGTTAGTGTCACTATGAACGGACAGGACAGTTTTTAACGGAAAGAGGTTGTCATCGATGGACACAATCAGCTGGATTTATAATGTAAGATTTTGTAGCTATTGAATTACATATATGGTATTTTAGGGAACCTGGATGAAAAACTTGTGTTGTTGTACAGTAGCTTCGAGTGAAAGAATGAAAGAAATGGTGACTCAAAATCAGGATTTTGAAGGATTCTACATTATATATATTCTCCAAGTGTGAAGCAACCAATTGTATGTTCTTCTTCATCAGTTTATGATTTCTTACATCTTCACAATGTGTCTCTTCCATTGTACTTTTAATATTCATATAATCATTTCCATATCCAAAATATCCTAGTAAACCCAAAACATTATAGCTCATTTTCTGTTTCTATGTATTTAATTATTTTTTACCACTTATTGGCCAGCAATAAGGGATTCGACAAGTCTGTTTCGACGGACCGGTAGGTCGCTTGTAAATAATGTCGAACCAGCTTTGGATCTTGAATCCAATGTTCAAGAGTTTTGTTTACAAAAGAGCGATCAACATCTTTTCTTCCTGGGGAATTGTACAGCGATTCTACTCGATTCATCCATTCCCGACTAGCCAAAACCCGTTCACCTGAGGGAAATGGGAGTTGGCCACCACCATTGATACAACCTCCTGGACAAGCCATAACTTCAACATAATCATATTGACGGCTCTTCTGTTGTGCTTTTTGAGCATCCGTTTTCATTCTCCGTTTCAGCAATATCTGTCCTCGGCGACTAGAATTGCCGTTCACTTTACGTACCAAATTTTGGATGTTTCGAAATCCATAGCAGGTAGCCATTGTTAACAGAACTTCATCGCTTTTCGGATCGCGGAGCATATACTCAGTCAAATCACCGTTTTGGTCTATCTTTGTAACAAACTCATTTGCATCGTGAATACCAAAAAGCATCTCGGCCGCATAAGACATTACATAATTCATGTATCCACCGGAGCTAGATCCAATCTGTTCCACATAGGTCAATCGTGGATACCAAGCTGGTAACGTCTCATCTGATATTTTGTATGAAATCCTGTTCTTTAATATGCTTTTCGGGTCCAAGTCAAAATGTTTAAACATCTCAACAATTTCTTTTGGTGTCAACACAGCGTCAACATCACGAACCCCATCCTCAGAAAACTCTTCACGACTTGCTTCTAGCTTCTTATCAAAACAAGGCATAAGACTCAAATGCCATACTTGTTTGCGAGATAACGAAAACTGCTTACTTGCCCAGTCTTTAATTAAACGACCACATGCCTGCTGTGGTGAGCGTACTTGAGAAAGATTAGGAATGAGCGCTGAGTGAGTTTTTTCAACGTAGCAAATCCATCCTGGGCAAGAAGACGAAAGGATTGGCAACTTTGCAGTCGGACCAGCTTTTGGTGAGGCCACTATATTTTTAGAATCTTTTTGCATTTCAGTTACATTGATATCAACAGCACTCTCGTTTCCAGATTCCTTTTCATGTTGTCGTTGTTTCCATGATTCGCAGAATTCTTCTGCACATTGCTGTAACACAATCTCCCGTGCAGCATTGGTATCTAAAACAGTGCAAAATCCAAGTTTACCAACAAACACCATTTCTAAAACATATTGCATTTCCTCCAAAGAGACGCCATAATAAGCAGCCAAGTTTGCCCGTACCTGCGGACTTGAAGACACGTAAAACACTTCTTGAGAATCGGTCCTGGAATCCAATCGCTTCAGTACCTCTTGATATGATTGTAAGTTTACCAGAACTGTTTCTGCTGAAGTGATACATCCACTACAGGCCAAGCAATCATTCAATGAAATGCTAGCTACTTCTAGTTCCTTTGATTCTCCCGTATCTTTGGTAACTTCGTAATAAGAATCTCCTTCTACTTGTATTTCATTCTAAACGCGTTTTGTTAGTCTTTTGCCCCTCATAACGCCTTCTTTGCTTGAATAGTATATGCTTTACTTACATTTTCATGTCCTTTGTCTGACTTTTTCACTTCAGCCGGCTTAATACAGACAGCTCCCGGGTTCAAAAAGTCATTCAGATCGTTTGCTGAGAGTTTAGCCATGCTCCTAAATGACCTTAATGCTTGGTTTTTTCCAAGTTCAATCTTCCTCTGGGCGTTTACACCAACTTAGTAAACATAATTTGCCACATTAGATTTTCGTATCTACTTTTCAGTAATCTAACGCTCTGTAACCAACTTACGTAATTATTCTTTAGATATTCTTATTTGTTTGTTTACAGTGTACAATTAAAATGGAAATTTACAGTCTCTGGAATAGTAACTCTTGGTAATTGATTTTAATTTTATTTATCAAAAAAATTCCTAAATATGCTACTTTGTGTTTAATTTTCATACTTCCATAATGTTTTGGAACAGGAAAACATAGTGAAACAAACACTACTAGAAAACGAGTGAATGTTCATAGTTCCCATGTAATTTGCAGTTCAACAAGAGATGTAAAATGCCCAATTGGATTTTTAAACAGTGTCCAAGGTACTTGAATTCACTGAGAGTAAAAGCAAATCAGTGAAACGAAAATTGCCATTACTTCAAGAAATCACCATCTGTGTAATTTTCAAATGATGAAATTTGCTATGGAAAAGGAGAAACAACAGAAAAACAAAAGGGAATGCATAAAAAGAAAGATATGAATTTAACGAACAAGCAAAGAGAAAAGATGGCTTTATGATATCTAATAGAAAGAAACTTAATAAAAAAATACTGGAAATACTGAGATATCTCAGAATTCAGCATGAATAATAATAATAAATACTATAAACATGGACAACCACGAAAAAAAATAAAGGAAATTCAGTATCAGCAATTACCAGAAAATTACCCAATACCACCAACGACGGTTTCCTTTATAGCGTTGGCGAAAATGCTTGACGGCATGGCTACCAAATATGTGTAGTCCACTGATAAATAACCGACGGGAGAGACAGAGGAATATTCGCATCAATCCCGAAGTATAATAAAACTAGGATGTCTTATATCGTTGACTTTAATGCTGTCTAGGATAAGTCAATATATAGCTTTTTTTTTTTTGTAAATAAAAAGATCGCAAGTCTGAAAGAATGTTGTACCACTCCACTCAAAAGTGGTTCTGGATGAATCTACCGGTCTTCATGTTCACCGAACTGGAGACCAGCATAGTAAGCAACCATTTTCTTATGATCTAACTCACTGGCGCTTTCTGTAAAATCTGTATCTATAGAAAACTCGCTATTCGAGAGAGTTCCCACAGGTGTCTCCATACCAGCAACAGATGCGCGTCGAGATGTATGTGTGCTCAGAAAAGAATCTGGAGTGCGTCTATTGTTCAAATTTGCCAAGTAGTAGTTATTATCTTCAATTTGGTCTTTTAATGTCTGACTCTCATGTTCTTTCCTCAGCTTCTGTATGGTGTGTCGATTCGCTTTGTCTAAAACCTCTAAATTGCGATAACTGAAACTTCCAAATTCTGGCGGTGAATCTATGGTATTGCTTCTGATCCGATTTTTTCTTGTTCCTGGTTTAAGGTGCTGAGGAACTGAAGAAGCGACAATTTCAGGATCGGTTTCTTTCGGAGGAATACGTTCAGTGAATTGTGTATTGTGATTATTATAATCAAACTCATCCAATCCCCTGGGATCAAAATATATTGTATCGTCGGGGGCAAAAGGCTTTGGAACAAATGGAGGTTCTTCATTTACTACATCGTCCCAGTTAACTCCACCGAAAAAGGGATGCGACTTAACTTCATCCACGCCTTTAGCACCTAATCTTTCTGATGGTTCCATGCACAATAATCTATTAATCAAATCCACAGCATTGCCTAACTCACGAAAGTCAGTGTTCTCGGGCCATGCAATTTTTCGAGCAAGAATATTTTTGAAAATCTCTGTCGGCGTCTCTGCGTTAAAGGGTGGATACCCAAACAGAAACTCAAACAAAACACAGCCAACAGACCACCAATCACTTGCCTTTATTCCTGGATTGCCTAAAATAACTTCAGGAGCAATGTAATCTGGAGTTCCAATAAATCTCTTAAATGAATCGCGATTCTCAAGAAAGGGTTGGATTTTTGGTGAATCAGTAACGTGAGCTCGATTTTTATCATTGCTATTGGCGTTATGAGTCTTTCTGCCAGCCAAAAGCAAATCTTCTGGTCCATTCTCAAGACTAAAACTTTGTGAAGCAAGTCTAATACTTGTTCCATCCAATGATAGTAATCTTTCATTAAGTGTAGGCCTCTCAGGCAGATCTGCAGCAGCTGCGGCGTTCGCTTCCAAATAAGAAGAAGTAGTACTTAACGAAAGATCTGACAAAGAGCCCGGGCACTCCCCTAAGTTCGGTGCAAAGCTTGATTCGCTATCACTCCTGTTTTTCCTCTTTAAGTAACCTACTCTGCTTAATCCAAAATCCGTCAGCTTAAGATGTCCCGACTGAGCTATCAACAAATTGTCGGGCTTGATATCACGATGAACTATTTCTCTGCTGTGTAAAGCGCCCAAGCATAACACTATCTCCGCTAAGTACTTGTGAATCCAATCAAGTTCAAGAATCCCCATTGTTTTCAAAAGTGATCCGCAATCACCTCCATTTAAATATTCCATGACCAAATAAAGATAATCTCTAGACTGGAAGGTATAGTATAATTTAGCCACAAATGGAATCTCTCCTTGAGCCATCAAAATCGCACGCTCAGATCGTACATTTACTACTTGATTTTTAGCAATCATATCCGACTTTTTAAGAATTTTGACAGCAAAATAATCTCCCGTAGTTCTTTTCTGTGCCAGGTAAACAGAACCAAAAGCACCTTTGCTAATTGGCTTTAAAATCTTATAATCATTGATTGAAGGATTACCCTGAGCAGGTGAAGGCAAAATTGTATGTACACGAGGAGATGGAGACGGAAGTCGTAAGTCTTTTTCAGATAAATTCTTTGATCTTCCACGTGAATTTAGTGATGGGCGAGAATTCAACGAAGCGCCGTGTGCTGAAGCATCAGAAGCTAAAAAGTGAGGACTGGAAGCTGGTGATAAAAATTTCGAATCTTCAGACTTATCAGAACAGCATGGATCCGTTACTTTAAGACGCTGCAAAGCTAGCTGCATACCTGGAAATTCATTCATTGGAGCAGAACCACATTCGGAGTCATTGCTAAAGCAATATGGATGGCTCTGTGTAAGTAGTGAACATGAGGAAGATCTAGAGAGATCAGAATTTGAGTCTGAATCAGGCATAAAGTCGTTGTCTTGTTTAAACTGTGGATTTATTTCTTTAACAGGATTTTCGATTGTTTGTGGAAGAGTTATTAAAGGAGCATCTAAGGTTAAGCCCTCTACGTAGTTCGAGTTTTGAAGAGTCGATAGTTCAGAAACCACGTTATCGATCACTTCTTGTACGTGATAATCCACTTCTAATCGAATTCGCTCAGAATAATACACAGCGTTCTTCAATCGGGTTATTCCAACGACTTTAGTATCAAATGCATTACGTAAATCACCCCAAAGGTTAACGACTGCCTGTGAGCAATTTTGGAGAGATGGTTTGAAATTTTGTAATTCGTTTGTCGATACTTCCGAGTGAGGAGATTGAAATCGAAGGGAATCCACATCATTGAAATTTACAATGACTTTAACGGGAGGAATGCTTATGTCAATGACCAAATCCAAATAGTATGTAATTTGATTTAAAAAGGCTGACAAGAGGGAGACAGAGGAATTTTTTTTCACGTCATTAGGAACTGACAAAGACGACACGTCGTAATCAGGATATAAAATTAACGCTTCGTCTTTATATAAAGGAATTAAATAGGGTTTCTCAGATAATTGATCTTGAATCTGCAGCAAAGTTGATCGAAAGTAGAGTAGCGAGTCTTGAGCTGATTGAACAATAGATTCAAAAGTGCTGGTGATCAAGCAAAGTTTAGAATGAACTTCAAAGAACCATGATTGAATATTTCTTTCACATATTTGGCAGAACTCTGGTCGAGGGTGAGGTAAAGACTGTAAATTACCAGTTTTAAAGAAAGACTCGCGCAAGGAAAGTAAATATTGGTCGAGAAGGGCAGAACTAAGACCAATAACTTCTAAAATCTTGTTTGCAAAAGATTTGGAATCGATTGTTGTGTTATTTACTGGATGAGCAACCCACATTGTATGGTCAGGCGTATTTGAGTGGCAATTCCGAATTAAAATACCGACAGCATCGAATTGCTCAAGAGTAGTATCATTACCTTCATAGGTGAGAGGAGAGGTGTGGCTAGGGGCATGAGAATGTTGTATAAGAGAGTTCTTCGACGGATGCTTCAGTCGAATATGGTAACTATGGGAATCATCTTCTAACAAACATCTTGCAGCTTTGGCAAACGCATCTAATCCAGTTTTACCCAAAAAATCCTTCACGGAATGACCAACAACTTGGTCCTGAGAAGCGTTGAGTAAATCAGGCGAGTTCTCACTAACGTACTGAAAGTTCCCCGACAAATCAAGCTCAAAAGACACAGGATGACGCGAATGTTCAAAGAAATTTCCATTCGTTAATGAAGCCACGCTCCATCCTTGTTGTTCACTTGAAGCTTGTTGTGAGTCGTTACGGGATTCAGACCTGCCAAAAGCAGTAACCGGCTTCATTGACACTCGAATAAGCCTTGTTCTAAGCTTTACTGTTAACCATTACCAAAGAGCAATAAGTATCCGCTGTTGACTAAAGCCTATACGAGGTTATTTGAAGCTTTTTCCTGTAGTCCTGATCTGTCAAAGGCAAGGCTCCGTAAGGGGAAAATCCTTTTTAAATGTGGTAATTTTTTTATTTTTTAAAAGAAAGACTAGGCTTTATTAGGACTTTAGGCACAGGAAGTACTTGTTGGTGGTAGTAGATAATTCTCCCCATGACCCTATGACTAAAAACTTGTGAGTTTCAAACGCCGCCCGGTCGGTTCGGTTCTATTTATTCTTAGTAATAACCCAAAAATAATACAAAATAAGAACAAGAATAAGAATAAGAAAACAACAAAAAATAAAATAAACAAGAAACTTTTTTGAAAAGTATAGAGAGGATTCGAGATTATTCTAAGAACTTTTCAACAAATTAGTAAAACTTTACCTCATTTTCTGTTCGTTTTCATTTTCATTTTGTAGCCTTGGTTTTCAAGACTTTCATAGAAACATTTCTTCACTGTACAAATACAATAGTAGTGTTCGCATTCAATTTGACTAGAAGCGAAACATTACAAAACCAGCGACTATTACTGGAGTTATGCATCATGCATAATTAGGTCGATTCGATAATCATGTAGTCGGTCTAAACAGGTTACAAGTAGTATTTCATTAGAACACTTGAAGCCACTCTCTTCATGCAGAAATCAAGGTAGAGGCTTCATTGTTATATACTATCCAAGACGCGCACTTCATAGTGGAATAGAACAGTAAGCTACCATGGTGGTCTTTGTGAGAGGTTTTTAAATTAATTTCCAATCAAAAATCTTAAAAGCGCGATATCCTTCTTAAAAGACAATTGCCTTCCTACAGCTGTTTTTTTTTTTTTTTTTTTTTTTCCTTTAACATGTCTGTTTATTTATCTAATTGGGATAAAAGTTCTATTACCTTAAACGAATAATGGAGTGCGGTCAAATTCACAATTCTAGGTACTTGGTATAGAGGGTACAGGTATGATTCAATAAAAAGGCTACTTAGCCTTTGCACGCCAAGTTAAGTATGGAAACGAGCTCTGGGGATGAGCAAGCTGCTTTAGAGAGACATTATTTAAAAAAGGAACTTCTTTCTCTTTTAGTTGAGGACGAATTGAAGTTTATTGGCAATCCTTCAAATCTCGTTCATTTGGGTACACCTTTTGTAAATAAAGATGAACCTCCCATTGCATTTGAAGAATCTAAAATACCTATTTTAAGGTTTATTTTTAAGAAATTCGTACTAACATTTCCTTTCCTTGACCCGGAAACCCAAACACAATTGTGGAATGTGAGCTTTCGTAATGTACGTAGAATGGTTTCGGTCGTTACTCTCGAGAATCTACAAGAAGGAAATTTTATACTGACATAAGCTTTTAGTTTCTAAGTGTTATATATGAAAATAGCGTTTCTGTATTGCCCGATGACCCTGATGCAACTTACATGCACAGAATGGAATTGAAGTTCCACGGCATGCTTACGCTCCTGATGAGCCGAGCTATATCTTGCATCCAAGGGGAAAAAAGCATAAGCCATGACCAAATTGATACATTGGGTATTAAAAACCAATTGTCGCAAACCAGTATAGCAAACAAAAAGCAGGACTCCTTAATAGCTTTAGTTGGTGGTGTCCGTGAACATTCCTACTCAACATATCTGAGAAATAAGAGAACTTATGTAAGTGAAGTTTGCCTATATGGTTAGCATGATATCAAATACTACTAGGAGTAAAAACTCTTTTCGTTCTATTTGTTATCTAGATACTACCATACGTTTTTTATTTTTACTTATTCATAAATACTAACAAAATTAGGAATATATTCTTAAAGTACAAAATGAAGAGTCTCTGATATATGTGGCACGGAGATATTCTGATTTCACTAAATTGCACCATGCTTTAGTGAAAAAGTATCCCAGTGCACCTATTTCGCGTCTACCGGCTAAAGATTTACATGACATGCATCTTCACGATGGATCACAATTCTCAACTTTAGGGACTATACAAACGTCTACTAGCGTTGGTTCTACTCCGGATAATCCCGGTCTGATATTGCGTCAAGAAAGAATGAGAATTGCATTAAATTACTACATAAACCATATTCTTCAAGAAGATGAACTTTCAAGTAGTCCTGAAGTTGAAGCATTTTTATATTCTGATCCTTTTTCACCCAGTGAAAATGAACAAAAAGACATACTACTTCGCCAAGAGCTAGACCTTATCCGTACCAAAGAAAGAAAGAAATTTATAGAAATTGCTTCTGAACGCGCGAAATCACTAGACATATATATGGACGAATTTAAACGATCTCTTATGGAGTCCGGTATGGTTAGCTTTATTATTTTTCATTCTGCTTTTGTCCGATTGCCTTGCTGACAATTTTTAGGGGGTCTAACCAGTTTATTCAAAGAGTTGAAAGAAAAGGAGAGAATAAATGACTTGTCTCCAACTCTACAACAAACCTTGGAGTGGGTTCGTGTGAATTTAGCCTCTACTATTTACGATGTCTTTATTGCCAAAGAAAAGTCTGGCGTCACCTTTTCTCAGATCAAGCGCATGCATTCGATTTTTCCCTACGGAGTAATAAAAAATATCATGCGTTTCTCAAATCCACTTTCCGTCATGAAACGTATTTTAGACACTCTTTTGGCTCAGCCTTTTGGAATGAAGTCTCTCTTTCAGCGTCTTTTGAGTGTGAGTCTGAACGATAATGTTCGTGCGATACACAAACTGATTAGCAAATATCAAAGCCAAGTAAACAATGCAGAAATACTGCAAAAAATCCAGCAACAGGTTGAGAATCCCTGTAAAGCAGCTCAAGACATTTTACGGAAAAATATCTTGTCTCCCCAGGATTATCTGCAATACATTCTTGTTTCTGATGAGGTACCTCCCAAACTTTCTGAAGAATCAATTCGACAAGTAATTATAGACGGAAGCGCCTGGAAGGAAGCTATGGATTCGGATGTTTATCCTGAGGATAAGACGATCCAAGAACGAGCAAGAAGATTTGGATTTACCTTAAAACTGATGCACTTGTACGCCAAACAGTTCAACAAAAAGCGATCCATCTCTTTGATTTCTGAGGGCTCTACAGGAGAAATGATGAAGACTATCGTAGTAATTTTTTACAAGCCTTTAATGAAGGTGTATAAAGCAGCGAATGTTTACACTTCGTAAGTTGAAAGGAAATTTTTAGGAATAAACACTAACCTTATGTAGAGTGGGTGATTTTGAAGCATTCATGGATGATATGCTACGACTTGTAGAACAGACGCAGGAAAATCTTGAAGTGAACCCGACTACACTAGTAGAACATTACATTGACTTGGTAAAGAGACACGAAGACGCATTTTATGATTTTGTACACCGTGTGTATTTACACGACAGTGGTTTGTTTAGCTCTCTTATGGAATGGATTGAAAGTATTATTTCATTTTTACATTACGGTTCAGCTTATCCAATAGACATGGATAACATTATCACGGGGCTTAATCCAGAGGAAACCGATTTGTTATCCCAAGAATTGAAAGAACTGGTAGAATGGAATCACAAAAAGAAAAGTTTCCTATTTCGGAAGAATACGGCAAAGTATGCTTCTGGCGATGAGTCTACGATGCCGGCCGTAAACATGGATGAGCTTGGACTGGATGAGGAGATTTTGGCTGAGCTACGAGGAGATGGTGATGAGGAAGAAGAGTATAATAACAGTGATATAGAGCATGATGAGGACAGAATGAATGAAAGTTTTGAATATGATCCCGTAACGGATGAACGCCAACGCCAAAAACGAAAGGCTGATCGCTTAATTGATGGCCTTCCAGCGAAGCCAGAGTTTAGAATTATTTCAAAATTACTTCCAACGTTTCGTGATCGAATTTATCCAATTCTAGCTCGGTTTGCGAATGAAAACCCTGCCAAATGAAAGGGTATGAGTTTTTATTACGATACATTTTTGGTTTGATTTATTTTTGATTTATTTTATACGAACACTTAGTTTTATGTATAGGAGTGAAAAATAATAACATGACTTTAGACAAGAGTGCCTAGAGAAGTGGTGTAGATAGATCAGTACAGATTTTACATTAAAATAAGAGGGGATTTTATTATTCTTTGCAATTATTGTTTTTCTTTTTGAAACCATTCTTTTATGTGGGCTTGCACTAACTTTTCTGTATACTTTCCAAGCTGATCGACTTCCACATTCACCAAGTCACCAATATTTTTGGTTGGCATGATAACGCATGACTGAGTGTAGGCAATCATCATAATGCTGAAGGTTTCTTCGTCAACGTGTGTAACCGTGAGCGAGACGCCATCCAAGGCAATGTAACCCTTGTAGACAATATACTTGAGAACCGAAGGGTCACGAGGACGGAAAGTAAACACAATTGCCTCTTGATCTGGTTTTTTGTCTACAATCTCGGCAACGGTATCAACGTGGCCTTGAACGAAGTGGCCTCCCATACGAGTTGTACTGAGAACGGCACGTTCCAAATTCACAGAGTCCCCTTCCTTCAAAGATCCTAAGTTTGTAAGGCGGAGAGTTTCGGGAGCAATTCCGACCATGAAGCCAATTTCGCTAAGATCCGTAACCGTTAAGCAAGTACCATTAACAGCAATGCTGTCGCCTAAGTGACAATCTTTAATGATTTTGGGCTCCTCGATGCCGACGGAGAATCCCTCAGATGACTTTATGACACGGCGAATTACGCCGGTAGCTTCGATGAGACCAGTAAACATGATATATTTTTCTCTGAGGATTTATTGTTGAATAACGACGTTTTATATATTCTTCTCGAAGGAATTCACTTTGGTCTAATTTAAAGTGTAGAGACAGTGAAATTGTTTGGAATTTCAGTAATTAATAATAAAAAATGAATACGTTGGAACTTTGATGAAACCAGTCCAAAGCAGCAAATGAAGAGGTGTCGTTATACCAGAGCCTGGATTTGTAAGGCGTGTATAGAGCTTCCTTACAGTTCTTAAGTTGAGAACTCGGCGTTATGTAAGATAATTATAGTTTATGGAAAAACATCTTTTAATGTAAATGAAAAATCTTTCTCGAATATACGAAGGTACCAAAGTACCTGTTTTGTGCATAATCAAAAATTGAGTGAGTCCATTTCAATCAATGCAGTGCAACAACAAACCTGATACCAGCTGTAATACTAAATTCAACTGCAAAACTACTTTTCTTCTTCTTCTTATTTTTTTTATTCTCCTATTTTCACATTCTTTCTCCACTTTCAAAGAACAGCTGAGTGAGTTCATATTTCATTCTTTCAATACTGTTTAAATAAAAATTGGGTTATATTATTTTAGTTCTTCAGCCATAGCAGATAGCTTCTGTAGCTCAGTTGGTGGTAGCGTCCCTCTCATATTCTGAAAGGGGAAGGTCGTGAGTTCGAGCCTCACCAGGAGCATATTCAGGTCGGATAGCACAGTTGGCTAGTGCGCATGACTGTTAATCATGAGGTCGAGGGTTCGAGTCCCTCTCTGACCGATTTTTTTCATTTCCGTGAGTTTTGTAAACTCCTTTTCTATGCGAATTTTCACGCTCTATAGTCTGCCGAATACTATTCCGTTTTTGCAGTAATGCTGTATACAGCAGCATGGATTATAGTTCATAACAAGTTCTCTATACATTCACTGTACTTTTCACTTCACCCCTTGTAGCTTCTTACCCTGCTTGAAATGTAGTTTTCCTCTGATCAAAAAACTGTGTAGTTAAAATCAAAAAAATGCATATTTTTCATTACCATCTAATGCTAAAATAATCTATGAGGAGTTTCATTTACTGACCACTTTTCATCATCATTCTTGCACATCTAGTATCTTCCATCAAGAAATCACCTTTTTCCTATCGTATACAACCATAGATGCTTAAGAGCACATCGGCTGGCTTTTTTTAAAGGGGTCCAGATATTAAATTTTCATAATTCTTCGTTACTTCCCCAAACGATACACAAAGATAATTGACAGACCTTTCCTAGGACAGCCAACCACTAGGAATACGTTGTCTAATATATTCGCTGATATAATTCAACAAAGGACTTTGATTAGAGAAGAAGTAAAAGTTTATCATCTTTGGCATTTGTAAATAGCTGGACAAGACATAACGGAATCCTTCTAATACAACTGCCAACTCCATCCAAACATCGTGATAAACAATTCGTGCAACATTGTAGGTCTTTCTCAAAAATGGATGGAAAGCCTCAGGCACATACTGATATACAAATTGTTTCATGTTATTCAAAAATCTCCGAAACAGGGGCTCGGGTTGGTGTTGCTCGATATACAACTCATGGAATTTCTGAATATAGCTGATGGAGCGGGAAAGTCGATCAAAGGTGTTTACCAAAGCAACAATCTCAGAACGACGTAATTGTAAAGAAAAAGACGTGCTCTCAAATTGGTCAATTTCATTCTCCACATCTGACACTTCGAATAGAATCTTCAAAGCTGTACCATATCCATTTGTTTGAATTTTGCCCCACAAACGACAACGTTCACAACCAACACAGTCCATTAAAGCCGACACAGTACGGAAATGTTCTCGGAATTCCTTTTTCATTGCGGAGGAAAGTTCAGGTTCACCACTAAACAAAACTGACTCATCAAAGTACCGAGGGTATTGATTCACCGTGTCGACCAAGTCACGAACTTTGTGACGAACTTCGGTATCTTGTAATGCACTGTCATGACAAAATGTAAATGCGTCCAAGTGGCCATTTAACTTATCCATAGCTCTAAGAAGCAAAGAGTAAGCAAAATACAAATTCTCAATTCTTTCTGGATGTGAAAGAACCTTTTCCTTGAAACAATTAACGTTTGGTCCCCAAACTCCGGTTGATTGATTCAGGTAATTATAACACAAGTGAGTAGAAATACTAGTGTGCATTCCCGAAAGTACCCGATAAAACACACGCTGCTCGTGAGTCCACAAATCCATACGTTCCTTCAGCACCTGTTCTTGAGAAGTTGAGGAGGGAGCCAAAGAACCCTGAGTAAAAAGAGTAGGGAAATCAACTGTAGGTTCAAACGTATCTGGTAAACATTCGTTGTAAATCATTTCCCAAATCCGAGTAGCATGTGGTGCACCATATCCAGTAAACCTCTCTGGATTGTCCAACAGAGAAATATACACGCATCCACTATCCAATTCATTATCTACATAACAATATTGATGATCCTGATCATCCAGTCGTTCCAGAAGACATGATTGCGAGATTTTTTCTACGTTTTCCATCACAGATTGGTCCGACTCAACGATTTGTCGCGAAAGCTCCGGCATGAATCCTTCAAGCTTTCCAAGTGCTTTCGAGCTCCAGATTTCTGGAACATTACTCTCGTCTGTAACTAACACATTACAAGCATTGCTTCCGCAAAAAACATTATCATCCATTTTGTACTTGCATTCTTTGTTAAATAAATTTAATCGATAGAAGCGCATATAATCAGATTTCTCCGTCAAATCTTTCAGTAATGGTGATAAAAGTTCATTCACATCTTTAATACTTCCAAAAGTTGCTCCAGAAGTATCAGGAATTACATGTTCCGTATCTTCTTCAAACTTCCATGGGTCATTCGCCTCCATTACTGACTGCTTCTTACCGAATGCATCTCGCACGTTAACAAGCAGACACAAGAAAGATAATAATGAACCGCGTTTTAGTTTCATTTTGACTATAATATGCCTGAAAAAGTGCCCTTTATGCCCTTCTATACTTTTCGACGTTGGTTCTAAGATCGTTTGTTTACACTGCCTTGAAGCATCTACTTGTGTTACCTCGGATGTCACCTTCCTATCTTTTACTTGCTTAGGGAACTTCTCTCATTAGTAATTAAAACGAGCTGTAAACATTCCTTTCTTCTGCAAAAATTAGAGAAACAATATGGGTTTCTGGGGAAGGAGTAGATTTGAGACAGATCGAAAGGTAAGTTCATCATATAATGAACAAGAGATACAATTTGGCTTGGTTCAAAGTCAAATTACCAATCGTTAGTTACAAGCATATTCGCTTATTATAGATTATTCCAAGAACAGTGCTGGATTGTAAAGCACCGGAATTTTGCTTGAACTAACATTTGGAATTGAAAAGTTTTCACTTTTTGCATGTATTTCAAATGATTATTTTAACCACTGTGTTATTTATACTCTGCTAATACATGGAAGTAGAACGTTTTAGTAACAGGAGGATCTCAAGGCTTTGGGCTTGCCCTCGCAAAAAAGTTTGTACTTCGTGGCAGCCATGTAACCATTGCTGCCAGAACGGAGAGTAAACTAAAAGTTGCCGTGGAGGAACTCTCAAAATTGAAGGTTCATGATGATCAGATTATTCAATACAGAAGTGTGGACTTGACGAATTACGACGATGTTAAAACCATGATAGATCAGCTAGAATCTTGTCCAGACCATCTAGCTCATTGTGCTGGTTCTGCATATCCTGGGTTTTTCGTCGACCTTCATCCCGTCGTGTTTGAGAACCAAATGCGCCAAAATTACTTGGCTTCTGTCTACATCACCCATGCGCTGATAAAAAGAATGAAAGATATTTCGGTACCTTATTCCCGAAGAATAATGCTAACCTCTTCCATCCTAAGTGCTCTTCCTCTTGTAGGCTATAATGCGTATAGCCCTACAAAGGCTGCTGTTCGAGCTCTAGCTGATGGTTTACGACAAGAATGCATTCTCTATGGAATCGAGGTTTCTATTTTCTTGCCGGCTACCATCCTTTCTCCTGGTTACGAAGCAGAGAACAGACTGAAGCCATCTTTGGTATTAGAAATGGAAAAATCAGATAAAGCTCAGACATGTGAAACCGTCGCTTATTATTGCATGAAAGGACTCGATAATGGTGACTTCGCTATCACCAATAATTTAGTAGGAGATATTATGAAAAACCATTCTCGTACATCCAGTCCTCATGATAATCCTATATTGGAATTCCTCTATTGTATTCTTACTTTGTTTTTATGGCCTTTTATACGGACTCAACTAGATCAAGATGTGTATAAATTTGCTCTGAAGCATCGCTTGAGGACAGCGGCACCCAGCCGATCTAACTCTTTTGTCACTATCTTGTTTAGCTGCATACAATTTTGCATTTTTTATTACCTTATTCCAACTCTCGTGGCTAACCCTTATGGAACATTGTTAAGAACTCTTCCATTATGGCTTTTATTGCAAACCATCCAAACGTATTTCCAAAGGCCTCGCGGCTATTTCACTTTTGCTGCAATTTTCCGTTCGATATTTGCTACGTCTTTGGGAAGTATTGTTATCGCGTTCATTCTCTTTACTTTTGGTGCACCATTAGTTAATAATTTCCAGCTAAGCTGTCTTTGTGCTGGTACGCTTTCAGTCCTTATAATATACCCTTTAACCTTTTTCTTTCAATCTGATTACGCGAGTTGGGGCCGATTTCTTGCTTTCAAACAATACAAAACTTTGGGAAGTTTACAATGCCGTGCATGGGGCCCCATCCTTGGAGCTTGGGCAGGCGCTATACCAATTCCGTTGGATTGGGATGAACCCTGGCAAGCATGGCCCATCACCGTTGTAGTTGGCGCATTTATAGGCCATCTAATTGCTACGATTCTGGGAGAGTTACTGCAGTAACAATCTTGGATTCATTGAGATTTCCAAGGAAGCACGCTTCATAATTTATAGCTAAACGAACAGAATTTAAATGTAAATGTCAAAAATTAGATTTCATATAATAAATTAATGTTAATCTATGATAGGAAGAAAAAGATATAGGTATCTACTTAACTTTGAAATTTTTTAACAGCTTATCTTCGCTTTCCTCCAGTGCAACGGCAAATGGAGTTGAGGTAGAGTCTAAAGGAATTTTAGCTGTTTTACTAAAACCTATTTGCTCGCAGTAATTATTTAATGAAAATTCGTTCTTGCATCGTATCTGCAGTAACGGGATAGCTTGCCAGGTAGCACGCTCGCCTACTAAAATCCAATACTGAATATCTTGAAGAGACGGCTTCGTGAAGGCATGCTTTATATCACTAAATGAGAATGTAGGAGTGAGCGTTATATAAGCGCTTGGAATAAAATCGTCTACTAAAAAGCGTCTTAATTTAATAGGTAAAAGGCCAAGTATGTCCATTTGGCGAAAACGGTAGGCCATTTCCAAGCCAAAGAGACGAATCATTTTTAATGTATAGCCAGTGTGGGTGTGATGGTATAATTCGTCGTGAAACGTCGGGAAAAGGGAGGGACGGGACTGAGTGATGATAAAATGATTAACATTAAAAAGCTCAGAAATTCTAGCGTAAGGGTTGGGACGGGTAGGGTGATGCATGCTCGCATACGGCCAAACAAAATTCTCAGGAGTGCAAACTTCAACAGTGCCATCCGGGGACTTTGCTAACAAGCTGGTTGATCGGTAGATCGCAGCCCAACTGTTGCTGGCACAAGCAGCACTCCATACTAAAACATTTGGGGCTGTATGGTAATTTAAAACTTGAGGAGAACCGGAAGTGACTGATGGAGGTGCGATGATATTTATGGCGCGATTTGTTTTCTCGAAGGCTTCTTGGAAAGTTAAATCTGCAACACATTCATGAACAAAAGAAGCAATCATTGAAATGTCTAGCATGTTTCCATATTTTATGACTTTTGCTAGAGAGTAGTCAGACGTACTTTTGCAAATCTCCCACAATTTGTTGGGGAACGTTTGAAAAAGATCGTCTAGTTCCTCATCGCGATGCACTCCTAGAAAAGCAGCAATCAACGCACCAGAAGCCGAGCCAGCGAGTACTCTTGGTAACAGATTTCTTTCCCACAAAGCTTTTGCTACGCCAAAGTGATACAACCCAAAGGCGGTGCCACCATTAAAGTATAAGCAAGTTGTGCCGAAGGATATTTTTGCAGCAGAATAAAAGCCGTGCTTTTCCTCAATGGATAGCTTGTTTGTGAGAAAAAGAAATTCTAAGCAGCGATTTACTTCTCGTACATAATCTTCTATTAAGATTTTCGTTCCAGAGTAATTTTCAGTATAAAGTCCAGAATCGCCAATATTGCCAAAATTGCGCAACAAACTGGAACGCAAGAACATGAGCATGGGATACGCTTCCTTCTTCGTTCGATAATGCTTCAAGGTAGAGGTGCATCGTTCAATTAAGGAATAGTCGTACTTGTCCGAAATGGGATCGAATCTCGCTTTCCAACGCCCGGACTTTTTATCCACCGTCGATGCCAAGTCCTTCCAATCGTCCCAAGTTGAGCAATCGCGCTTTAAGAGTGTTTGTCCTTTCCGATGATCGAATCCACGCGCTTGCGAAATCGAGGTCGCTGAAAACAACCATTCGAAAAACGATAAAACCAGCAGCCAAACTGTAGACGCACTTCTCCATATAGTTCGCCAAGACCTGCTTAACAAATTCATGTTAAAATGTCCAAAAAGACCCTATTAATGATACATGTACTTTGAAATCCAAAAGACCAAACAAACTTCTCTCTATTCACATAGACGTTCCAAAGCTTTGTTTAATTCCTTTAGGTTTTTCGCAAAAGATTCCTTTTAAAATCCTTTTTCTATTGATTGTTCCAACTTCAAAACTTCACTCCCATCTGTCCAAAGTCATCTGCTAGTACGTATTTTCTCATATATTACATATCAACAAATACTTATGATCCTGTTTAGCGAATTGTTACATAGTATGAAAAGTAGCTATAGCATATTACGAACCATAGCGGAAGATATATAAGGAACCATTGCATATTATGGAAAATTAAATAACGTGCTTTAACGTTAAGTCATGCTGATTTCATGGAGAAGCCGCGTCGCGTCGCGTCGCGTTGTATGCAAGTCAGGAATAATCATTATAAGAAAAAGAAAATCTGGGAAATAAAATAAATAGATGTATTATTTATTCTCTTGTTTACTTAATTGTTGTATTTTTTGATAGATCTTTCTTTTTTTGTATTATTACAACACCCACTTCGGGGGGATAATGGATGGTTCTTTGGGCTATTGAATGCTCTTTTAGTCTATTGAAGTCAGAACAAAGAGAAGGGCGCGTTTAAGGATATTTGTTTCAGAAAATGGATTCTACACTTGTCTTGAACAAGCATCTTTAATAGAAAACAGAATTTTAGTGGAAACGTTTATGATTTATTGATCGACGTTCGACAGAAGATCAACGTTGATGCATTAACGTTGTTGTGAAGATTGTTTAGCTTTGAGCTTTTCTTCGATTTGTAGTTCAATTCTTTGAGAAAGATTTCCGCATACTTATTTTCTTCTCTTCATCTTTGTCTCGTGAGTCGTGAATCGCGATGGGCATTCAAGCAATTGCGCGACAAGATTATTTGCACAGTTCAAAGCCTTCCCAATTGTCGTTTCATACCGGTGATACTATTATTGTTGTCAATATACTTGAAAATGGTTGGTGTGATGGTATTTGCTCTCAGCGTCGAGGTTGGTTTCCTGTATCTTACATCGACATCGTTGGGTTCCAGAGACCATCTTCCAAACGGTCATCGATTTATAGCGATCAAGGATCCTTTAGCGATTCAAAAAGTGTCCTAGATTTTCCACCTCTGCCAGAGGACGAATCTACAAAGAAGACTTCATCTGTCAATGACAACAATTCCGTTTATCAAGAAATGCTTCAACCTCTTCTTCGCAATGTTCTCGATCATGTGGCGCTCATTCATAAATCCGTCCCTTTTCGTCAACCCGAAGTGCTTCAAAACGCACTGGATACGGTGCGTAAGGAAACATTGACTATTCTTGTACGCCTAGGAAGCCTAATCAACGAACAATGCCGGCTAACGAAAGAGCTTATATATATTTTCTCCATGTTGGAAAAACTTGTCGTTCTTTCCAAGAGAAAGGATATGTATAAAAACTCGTGTATCCAATTTACTCAACTTCTAAAAGCACTTGCCTGCATTTTTGTAAATTATTTGAAAAAGGTAGAAAATGATCCTTCTTCCAAATTATCAAAAGAAGCTAAAGATGTCTCGTTTTTTCCTTCTAATCGATCTTTAATGTCTCCACCTTTTCATCTACTTCAAGATAAGTCACTGCCTTTATGTACCACTACTTACGTCGCAATACTTTCCCTTACTCATCAGGCCTATAGTTCCTTAACTACAACCCCTTTCTGGCAGGAAGCACATTCACAACAGCTTGAGTTGATTCTTCAAAACATATCTGAAGGCAGCCGGTGTTCAAAAGAGTACTTGGATAATATTTTGGATAGTTTTGGTAATCTACTGCAATATTTAAAGCGCGTCCATTCAGCTTTCCAGAAACTGGACTACACAGCATTTGACGTTTCAGTGCCCTCCATCACAATTCATGAGATTTATTTTACTTTGGATAATTTTTCGACTAAAATCAGTGACATCTTTATGTCATCGATAGAATTTGAGCAAGCATTTAATGATGTTATCAATAATAACGGCAATGTACAATTACTCACACCTCATCTGCTATTTCTTGAAACGAATATGCAAGAAATAAAAAACGTTCTTTTGTATCTTACAGAAAGATTCCTATTCCTCTCTTTTGAGCATCGCTACCTAACCCAATTTATTCCCGAACTTGAAAGCGTAGAGAGCAGGGAACTAGAAATCACGGAAACAGACGACATTACTTGGTACGATTCCAAAGGACTCGTCCAGTATATATTTAATCAGAAAACGCTAAAACCAAAGTCCATTAGAAACTGGTTGTTTCTATACTGGTCCAATACGACATCATACAACGACGACGGGAAAATCAAGTTTGCTTCTCTTGCTTCAGTCCTTAATAACATTGTTCGGGTGGACATTGATAACACGCTATTTATAAGAAGTTTTCTTAGCACTCATGCTAGTATCATTAGCTCGGCTGATTTATTCTCTATACTATCTTCACATTATTTATTTCACAGTCATTCTAATACAATTACCGATAGGAATGATGCTTCTATCATCAATCGAAGTCGTAAAAAGGTTATTGATGTTATTCTCACTTGGCTAGAATCATACTTTATTGAAGGGTTTGGCAACATACAAACAATTTTATTTCTGACAAATGCCTACAAATTTTGTGAGGAATATATGATACCTAACTTTCCCCATGCACTTGAATTGCTGCAACAGATCTCTAAAATGTTAAAAAATCCTTCTACGAAACTTGTTCGACCACTGACAAATAGTTTTGAAGTACAGGAATCTGAGGACAATACAGAGATTTCCTGCAAGTTGAATGAAGATAATATTAAGGATGATTGCCTTCTGCTCTTCCCTCCAGATGAAGTTGCCAAGCAATTATGTCTTATCGAGTTTCGTACTTTTTCAAATATCCCTCTTATTCACTTTCTCACAAAAGTATGGTCAAATTTGAAAAATATTTCTTCAGAAGAGTCAGGTACTGTTTATTACATTTCCAATCAACTAGTCAATTATGTTGCTGAAACTATTGTGAGGGAAAGAGACCTGCGAAAACGTACGCATTACTTGGGGTTTTTCATTCAAGTTTGCCATTGTCTATTCAAATACAATAACTTCGCCAGCTTATTTTCTATCATTTCGGCTTTAAATTCTGCTCCAGTTCATCGTCTCAAAAGGACTTGGTCGAATTTAAGTAACAAGTATTCAGTTTTATTTGATTCGTTGACTTCTTTAACAAATGCAAGCAAAAACTTTTCTCAGTACAGAGAATGCTTGGAGCGGTGTTCACTTCCAAGTGTTCCATTTCTAGGTGTCTACTTTACCGATTTGACATTTCTAAAGTCGGGAAACAAAGATACAAACAAGAACTTAATAAATTTTGATAAACGAATGAAAGCAGCAAAAATATTAAATGAAATTCAGCAATTTCAAGCTGTTTCATACAAATTTGACGCTTTGAATGATGTACAAGAATTGGTGCATGAGGTGGTCTCGAAAGAACGAAACCCTGATATTATTTATAATGAGTCTTTACTCACGGAACCAAGAGAGTCTGAAGATCAAACTATACGACGTTTACTTGTTGATTCCGGCATATTTTAAAGATTATGAATTTGATGACGACTATATGATGAGCATTTTGAACAAAAATTTGGGTGGCATGGTAAGACGTTAAATAATTTAGTTTAGAGAAAATAATGCAATAAATATAGAAGATTATTCTAAATCACATTATTTCAACTGAAGTAGACGTATAATTGCATGTGCTGGTAGTACCACCACTTATTAACAACTTGACTAGAGGCATAAATATCATGGATTGGAAAAAGTCGGTTCAGAAAGCTACTGCTTTGACAATCGAGACAAAAGACTATGTATCATACTGTACAATGGTTGAAATGATGCTAGAACAGAATTTGACCCACAAAGAAGAGGACCGCTTAGAGTTATTACGTTGCTTGCAAGAGGAGTTTCAGAAGCCAGAACATGTATGGTTCAAGAGGTTTAATCCGAATGCTAACAAAAAATTGTAGGAGGAACTCACAAAAGAAATTGCATGGGACGTCTTAGGAATGTTGCTGCCATTCGTGAGTGATAACTCTTCAAAGGAAGCAATAGACTTTGTACACATGTTGGCAGAAAAGGGAAATCCTAAAGAGGTTTTCTTAAAATGTAATGAAATCCTCACGAATACTGTATTCAAGAATCTGTCTCAGTTGAAAGTGACTATAGATTCGATGAATACAGCAATGAGCAGAATTGAAACCAACAGACCATTGGCCTTTCTCGACAATTACATTGTTTCTTTGTGTTCTTCGATTACTAGAGTCACATTTGTGAAAGATATTAATAAACTTGACATGTGGAGTACGTGCTTGGATTCAATGGAAAAAATGATACAACGTTTTGGAAACTATCTCGAATGTCATGAAAATATCGTAGCGGCTTTTACAATATTCTCTGAACTGTTCTTTTCCTCAGAACGCCTATGTTTTTCGTTCCGTGAATTACTTAGATCAAATGATCCTCATATGAAATTTAGAAATAATCGAGTTCCTTACAATGTTCAAGAACTACACGAAGTGGACTCCTTTTTAATACGATTTTTGGATATCTTCGATGGGTTAGGCAATATGCGCATAGACAACTGGGGCCGGCTAACAAAATACTTTTACGATGAGATTATGAATCCTGATGATGCCGAAGGAAGCATATATGTTCAAACACAACAGGAGGAAGAACAAGGAGAAGGAGATCTTCATCAAAAAGTAATGATTGACATCAAAGGTTGCATTGCTATGATAACGATCCGAAGTTATTACAGGGAAAGAAATTTCTTGGAAAAGCTAGTTTATGAAAGCCAACGACCTATTACACTGAAATCAATTTTCACCTTAATGTCTATTGAAGGAAATTCTGATACTTCTTGTTCCATAGATTTAGCCCTTTATCAATCTTTATTACTCTTCAATTTCATTGTGGAGCGCTCTATTGAAGATCGTCATGGTTTGTTTTCTTTACTGCAAATCTACCAGTACTTTTCGGCTTTTAATTCAGAACCCTGGATTCGACTAATTGCAAACGATATCGTGTATCATTTATTAGATCCATTGCCGTTGGATACTCGATTTGAATATGTTTTGGATACATTAGAAGAGTGTCCTTTTCTAAATGTTAAGGCTAGCATTCTGAACTATTACCAAAAGAACGGTGTACTCTCTAAACCGGCTGACAAAAATCCTTTTCTTGATAAAGAGAATATTTCTAAAGTAATCAGTATTATTATTGGTGACTTATCCAACCCAACTACCGAACCTCTATCATTAATTTATTTACAACAGACATTGATCTTTATATACTACATGAAATTCCAAAATTGTTTGGACTGTAACGATCAGGTCCTTCATTTTTTGCAAAAAATAGAAACTTTTGTTCAAAAGAACGAAGAAAAGGATTCTATGCAAAACTTCAGATATTATTTAGACCTATTACGACAGGAAAAATAAGTGTCCTTCATATGGTGGTTGTTCAACCATGTGGAGGCATACCCTATTATAATCATTTGATTAAATATCTACATTATCGTTTCTTTCTTTGTTATTTTCTTCCTGTTTTCCTGTCCTAAATGTACATGAAAGGCAGTAAGGAATCTCGTATACCAACTCACAAATTCGTTTACTCATAGATATCATTTTCATATACGATTGAATGAAATAAATTAATGATTTACCTAAAGTACAATTTTCATTAAATTCTGGTATTAGTTTAAGATTTACTTCGGAAAGTAAGTGATGAATATTAAGTAACATTGATTTCCTACTAAGTATTGGTTACCTCGAGTAATTCTGATGAGAGCAAGCACTAAAAATTCATTTTGAGAGTAAAACTCATAAAAGGGCCATATCTTTCGAGATAATATAGTTAAACATATTGTTGCAAGTCTCAAGTGTCTTTTTTGGCCTGATTGAGCGAATTTACTCTTGATAAAAAGATTGTTGAAGAGTTGAATTGGTTTATGAGCTAAGCAAATTCGAGTTTATTTAAATTATCTAGAAATTTTGGACATAAGCAATATGGAACCTGGAATCCCGCCTATGATGGAAAGAAGCCCAGCTTATACTCATGTATTGACAGCTGGGGGGATTGGCGGCGCTACGGCGGACTTGCTGATGCATTCGTTGGATACTGTCAAAACAAGACAACAAGGTGCCTTATATACAGATAAGTATAGAGGGATGGTTCGTAGCTACCTTACAATCTTTCAGGAGGAAGGTCTTTTTCGTGGTTTATATAGTGGAGTGTGCCCAATGCTACTAGGCAGTCTTCCCGCTACGGCGCTATTTTTTAGCTCCTATGAATTCACCAAAAGACATTTAATGGATAGTTATCACGTTCCAGAAACGCTTTCGTTTTTGCTCGCCGGTTTCGTCGGTGATCTCTTTGCATCTGTTGTTTACGTACCATCAGAAGTTTTGAAAACTCGTTTGCAGCTTCAAGGACGATATAATAACAAATACTTTAAATCCGATTACAATTACCCCTCTTTCCGAGGTGCCATTAAGCAGATCGCAAAGGAAGAAGGTCCGAGAACATTTTTCTTTGGGTATCGCGCTACTGTTTTACGAGACATACCTTTTTCTGGGTTGCAGCTATTATTTTATGAAAAACTTCGTCAGGGAGTACAAAGATACTCTGGTAAAAAAGAGATTGGCGTCGGATATGAACTACTTATTGGTTCATTAGCAGGTGCTGGGGCTGGATTTTTAACAACTCCTTTGGACCTTGCAAAAACAAGACTACAAACTATGGTACGACCTACAGGTGTTTCAGACAACATTAAAAGTGGTCGTTATTTCTATGGTCAAATGGAAAATTCTTTAGGAAAATCTGCAGCAGTCCCTCGAAAGCAAACAACTGGAATAAGAAAAGTCTTATCTACCCTTTACAGAAACGAAGGAGCCATGGGATTATTTAAGGGTGTTGGTCCTCGTGTGTTTTGGACTTCATCCCAGAGTTCATTAATGTTTGTTTTTTATGAAAGTATAATTAGACTTTTCAAACAAAAAGAAGCTGAGTCTATGTTTAACTGATACTTTCGTTTATATTTAACTATTTTCTCACTATGTTTTGTCGTCATTTGACGAACTAAAAGTCTTTCAAAATCTCCCTTTTCACCGTCTCTTAGCTTGTTTTAACAGTGGGTATTACTTAAGCCTTTTTAAACTCTTTTTTGTTCTTTTTATGTCGGGCATGGCTATTTCTTGTTAGGATTAAAGAAAAAACACTACTATAAAAATCATAGAAGGCGTGTGTGATTTCGAAGTACTTGTCTTTCAACTAAATAGATTCCCTCATTAAAAATGTTGATGCGAAAAGGCAAATTCTTTTCCTCTCTTGAAGATCCAGGTTTGCATTACGACCTTATACCTCTATAATGAAATAGAAGATTTAGTCCCTTTCATTTATTCCTGTTTTTGTCTTCTGTATTAAACAATTGAAATGTTTTAAGCTTGATTCGTACTGAAGGTTTGTATGACATGATATACGAAATACTAACTTGACTTTCTTGGAATCAGTACGTTTATGGCCATTTTTCATACTGAATTATGTAAAAAGAAAATTATTCAATTTATTAACCTAATAACTAAAATCCTTAAATTAATAAACTATCGTATAGCAAAAAATATTATGTTCATGCAAAAAGATGGATACTTTTAAGCGTCATAAGCAGGAACATCATTGAATAATGACAACGGTTTAAAAAAAGTAAGTAATGTACAAAGGAGCAGTAGTAGCGAAGGTATGACAACGGAATGAACAACAAAAATCTAAAAAATATATCACAAAGGGCACCGTCTGTAAGACTTTGGCGTCGCCCAAAACCACTTAACCAAAACATGAAAGTCACAGATTAGTTATACAATTGTTCACACACAAAGACCGTTCTTCAGCTCTTCAACACGCAATAAATAATAGATATAATTATATAATATCACCTTGCAAAGGGCGGTTAAGATGCTTCAGACGACGTGACGAGTTTCGATTTTTTTGGAGAAGTAATCTGGGCTTCATCGCCTCCATCATCTAACAGATCCTCACCAAGTATGCTGTCGTAGTCATCTAGTCTCCGTTTACCATTCTGTGTTTGACTTTCATTGATTACATCCAGTTTTACTTGTTCTTCATCCAGAAACGATTCAAACGGAGTCGCACTAGATACCATTTCACCATTATTGTTTATATCCTCCAAAATGGAAGCCAGAGCACTGTCATCTAAATGTTCAGCAGTCGGGTCACTCACATCTATCCCTGATTGTTCTTCGGCTGCTATTTGCTCCGTTCCAGTCAAGCTTGTGTTTTCAGAATTACTGTTGTTCGGCAAGGCTTCTCCTTCATCCAATACATCCTTGGAAGTATTATCGTGATCATCAGTAGTAGTGTCAGGAGGAATGCCTTCCTCAGACTCCTTTGAAGGGTCTGGAACTAGTGCTGAATCCTGAGTTTCATCCTCTTCTAACTCAAGTTCACTCACACTAGCACTAGAAACATCTTGAACAAGCTTGTTGTATCTAGCAATAAACCGAGGCTGAGTTGTAAACAACACAGAGAAAGATTTTCCATGGCTGCAATGTACAGATAGAAGCTCTAAGATATCAACTAGATGAATTTGATTGGCATAAACGTTATCTTCAGCGATTTTTAGACTCAAATCTGAAAATTCGCAGACCAATTCTGAATCAGAACCTAATGCATCTAAAGATTCCAGACGTGCACGAACAATTCCGAATAAGTCTTCCAAAGTATTCTCATTCAGGTCGTCAGAAGTAGAATAAATAAATGTATTGCCATCATTATTGTCAACAAAAGAGCAAACGCTTGAATCTGGAAATAAAACCAAACCTTTGGATATCCATTCAAAATCCAAAATATCATTGCTCGGTGCAGCATTTGTCTTTTCCTCTGTTTCAGAGGCTACAGGCTTCTTTTCTGCTATGTCTGTAAAACCAGATAAATCTTTAGACTCTTCCTCTTCTTTTTCTTCTTCTTCATCTTTTTCGTTACCGTGTTCAACAAAAGATTGTGAATGATCGTCATCTACTGCATGTTGTTCATCCTCACCGACTTGTTCTGTCGTTTCGTGATCCCGAACATCCACAGATTCCGACTTTTCAACCGACAAATCATTTTCATGTTCACTTTGATCAACCGATTTTTCTGCTACATTCTGTTCGTCAACATTCGTTTGTTCACCATTCTCTCCCGTTTGGGATTTCTCAGTTAAATTCTGCCCGTCGTTAGGCATGGCATTCTTGTTAACATCAGGTGTCAATGCTTCTTCTACTTGAACTGACATATCTGATGAATCTTGTCTAGTACTTTCTATTGTTTGTTTGTGAATTGCTTCTGTATCCATAAACAACGGTGTATTTACTGCAGCATAAACGAAATTTTTTTCAAAAGCAGCTTCACTCATAGATTCTCTGTATAAGTCAAACCTAGATCTGTTCTTTGTTAGTAGCCTTTAGTAGTTACCTTCTTTCTTTCAAGAGTCGTAGTTGGCAAAAGGTAAATGATGTTAAGCACACAATGTTCCTTACAACCCTCGACCTCTTTCGGTTTCGGTATCGGTATACTACGGTAATCCATTTTTAAGTGCATTCGCAAATAATTTTTCAAGATTGTTTTTATAAGCAAGGAATTGATTTAAATTTCCACAGTAGTATTGCGATCACTTACGTTTAGTTAAAATCTTAGACATTCTTCTTGCTACGAAGATTCTTGTTTCTTTACAGCAAAAGGTCTGTCATATTACATTTTGGTCAAACTTTTTGAACAAGTCCCGGGTAGCTCAATCGGTTTAGAGCGTCTGACTCTTAAGAAGGTCATCAGAAGGTTGCGAGTTCGAGTCTCGCCTTGGGAGTTCTTTTTTCTTGAGCTTTTTAATAACGATTAAGATAATTATACGTCTATACAAAGAGCAAACGAAAATAAATTATGTAGTGTGAATGACTCGCAACAATCTCTTTCATTTTTTCTGACAATATAAGCTGTTCGTCAAAGTCAGTAAGAATGGAGACACTCAGGTATATGAGCAGGAATATAAGATTGCTGCATCTTGCCGGTTATTTTTATAACATAAATGAACTTCCAAGACCTCTTATGACAGTAATAAAGATGAATCACCATACATTAAAATTGTACTATATATTTACAATTACTTTATGACATATCAAAGTGGCCGTTTGGTCTAGTGGTATGATACCATCTTAGGGTGATGGTGGTCCTGGGTTCGATTCCCAGAACAGCCCATTTTTTGCAAATTTTTTCGCCTTCTAAAATTTTGGATGATAGTTCTTGTTGAATTTATTGATTCTGAATGCGTCAAATGCTTCCATGAAACATTGAAACGATACTTAAACTGCTCTACTCTGTCTGTGTAAAGCTATGTTTCACCGATGTACTCTATATTTCGTTGTGCCAAATAAGCATCTTCGGTATACGTCGTAATCCTGAGAGGTGTACGTTTGTCCTGGAAGAAGAAGCAGCTTTGCTATACCATATACAACCAAAGTTAAGAAATGTCGAAACTTAGGTCTACGACGGAATCAAAAGATCCTATAATTGATTCTGAAGAAACAAATGACAAGGAAACAAAGCTATTGGCTTACGTGAATGACAACCGACACTTTTCTTTAATAAGGTAGGATTGATAGACTTGGTGAACTATGGCTCCTGAGAGGCTTTTTCATGGAGGATTTGTTGATTGATGAAACAAGAGATTAACGAATTGATAGAGCCTTGCATCTTGCAGATTTAATTACTCTATTCAATGGGTTTTGTGGTGTTATGAGTATTTTCTCGAGCTTGCGCTACTGTTTAAGTGGCCAAACAAGCTCAAAGTACTTGGTTCGTGCTATGTATTTTATGCCATTTGCTCTCTTCTTCGATTTCCTTGATGGAAAAGTAGCGCGCTGGCGTGGAAAGTCGTCTTTGATGGGACAAGAATTGGATAGTTTGGCCGATTTGGTATGCTAAGAAAAATTACTCTTTCTTGGTTTGAGAAAATAGTTTCTAACTCGTAATGTTTAGATATCCTTTGGTGTGTGTCCTGCCGTTTTCGCTTTTTGTTGTGGCTTCCAAACTTTTCTTGACTTAATGATTCTTAGTTTCTTCTGCCTCTGTGGTCTTACGCGTTTGGCCCGCTTCAACGTTTCCGTAAACTCTATTCCCAAAGATGAATCAGGAAAATCAAGGTTTTTTGAAGGAACACCAATTCCCACCACCCTTGCCTTAGTTTCTACACTCGCTTTTTGCATGGTTAAGGGAAGAATCCACGAGCAACTTCCTGGAGGCCTTTGGTTTTTAGGTACACCCTTTGAATTCCATCCCATGGTCTTTCTCTATGCCTTGAGCGGTATTGCTATGACAAGTAAGAAACTTCGTGTCCCAAAGTGTATGTAAAGCTTTCACCTTGTTTTTATTTTCTATATCATCTAACCTGCTAGTTTAAAAGCATTTTAATATCTTGAACTTGTTAACTTATAACCTTTTATATCCCCTTCATTCTGCCTATTCATTGTATGTTTGCTTATCCTTGATGGTTTTTTGGTTTAGCTATACTTTTCAAAAACTAGCTTCAACTTATTTATCCTTCTCATCTTGCGCCAATAGTTTTCTTTTCAATCTTTAATGACCTGTTTCTCTTGAGCTCTACTATTGTTAGGCAAATATTCTTCAGTCTTACCTTACAACGAACAATTCTTATAAGCTTCTATAATTCGTTCTCCTTCGTAACTGCACACCGTGCGTCAAATCTCAAAAACCTATTACATACATTTATGTTATCAAGTACAAAAGGACTAGCTGGTTTACGAACTTCCAATGATAAAACACGTCTTACTCATCTGTACCCAATTTTGATTCATGATCTTTCTCCATTCATGAACACAGAATACTGAAAAAAAAAAAAGAAACTCATAAATTAATAAATAATATCTCTTCTAAAATCTAGCTTCCGTTGACCACTGTTATGAATACAACTATAAGAGTCATAAAGCAGCTTTGATGAACTGCTCAATAAATACAAAACCCTGTTTTCAATTTTTCTTTATTTTCACTCCAATCCGCGCTTGTTGTTTTTCACAACTGCTGCAACTGGGTCCGTTATGCCTTGATTCTCGGATCCAAGACCCATACCACCGCTCCAACCCATCCTTTCGAGCAACTTTTTGCCTTTTCCTCCTTGAATGGTTGGAGCAGATGAGCCAACAACCTGGCCATCAATTTGTCGTTTGGAAGTAAGGTCAGTTTGCTTCTTAACAGTTTTGACCTTTTTGTGTTTTCCGGATGAGACAGACACCTCCTGAAGTTTGCTTTTTCTTTTCTTGTGAATTTTTACATCTGTTCCAAGAGCAAAGTGACGGTCGTGCTCAACTAGGCTCAACATGTCGGCTTCATGATCGGGAATTTGTTCTATGTAATCGTTCCTGGCGCTACTTCTGCCAAACAGAGCTTGAAACTTCACATAAGCATCTTCATCGGTAAGATGCTTCTTCCCTTTTTTTCTTTTATCAGGAACGACCTTGTTTTTTCTTGGTACAGGCTTTGACTGAACTTTTGCAGATTGAGCTTCTGCACTTTCCCATTGCCTTGAAGAAACGGGAACTCCATCATCGATAATGACTGCCATACCTAGAAAATTACTTCAGTTTGTATATTTGAATTCTATTCAACGCCACGATGCCAAAAGAAATTGATTTTATCCAATTCTCGAGGAGCTACAAACCGTAAATTGTGAAGAACGTAACTCAAATGCTGACATTGATTAAAACATCAAAGCAGTAGATATGGCTGTTCGTTTTTCACTGACGATGCGAAATATGATAATTTCACTTCGTCGTACCCAAGTTCACAAAGCTCGTACACAGATGTCGGTAACAATGTTACCTCAATACAGACAAAGCTATGGATAAGTAAAGTGGTTAGAAAAATGACATCTCAGATGAGAATTAGTTTTCTTTAATAGTTTAGTACTTTGTAAACTCAATAAGTGATTGAATTCTAAGTACACTAGAGGATGGCAATTCTTGAAATGAATGCATTGCTTGTAATGTGTAGTGTCAAAAATACTTTTTTATATATCGCATAAACAAATTTCAACAGAACTGCAATCTAAATGAATTTTATAAATAGAGAAAGACTTCGGTAACAAAACCTATCATATTCTTAGTTCATTGAGTCTTTGAAAAGGAATGCCATCTGAACATTTGTGGATATGATGAAGTATATCCAGTGTATCCTAGTGACGAATATCTTTTATGGTTCAACTGTAAAGAGTCACATATCTACATAAAGAGTAGAATACTCACATTAAAAATGGAAGGGATTTAACCATCTCTTAAAAACTTACTACTGAAAAAAGGCTGTGGGGAATGGACATTCTTAATTTCACAACCTAGTGTGAATTTGCAATACGAGGTTCAGAGTAGATTAAAGAGAAACATAGATATATTTTGTCATTTCGTAACGGAAAAAGCAAGTTATACTCTCTCCTTTATCGTTGACATCGACACATTACCTATAATACATGACAACGGCTTATTGCAAACGGGAGCGGATTTGGTTACCAAGCTCTGCCAAATCTTCCTTGGAAGTAGGGTATGTAGGCCAACCGACACCCAAACCATATTCCTCGTTGGGTTTAGGAATGATGTGGAAATGAACGTGGTCCACAAATTGATGAGCAATACGACCGTTGTTTTGTAGAAAGTTGTAGTTTTCAGCACCAATGGCCTTAGCTACCTTTTTTGCAACAGGGAGAATATCGGCCAAGCTCTCATCACTCAAGCCAGTCAACTTTTCAGAGTGCTCTTTAGGGATTACTAGAGCATGGCCTTTAGCAGTAGGGGAGATGTCAAGAAAAGAGAGAGTCTTAGCGGTCTCTGCAAGCTTGACACAAGGAATTTCTCCGCGAATAATTTTACAAAAGATGCAGCTCATATTTTGTTGTTTTAGGAAAATTCAGGTAATTTCGGTCACCTATTATACATGTCACCACTTGTTACTTATATGAGTATCAAAAAACATTGTCTTAAAGCAACATCCTTGTTTCATTCCAATTTTTTGCAAAATAATGTAGAAAAAATGAAATAAAAAAGGATAGATTTCCATAAAAAGTAGACAATTCATATAAAAACATTGTGGAGTCGATCGTCTTAAGAAAAAACCCGCTTGGAAATGTGTTTGAGGAATTGTTTATGTAAAGTTGAATCATCCAAAAGGGTTCTCAGTACTTGTACCGTTAGGAAATCAGCATATATGTGTAAAAATAATGGTTATTTCACAAAAGAAAGGATTTGTGGATTTGTTCCAAAGGCAAATTTTAATCACAGCTCGTCCGAGTATGTATATATCCAAGAGAAAATATCCTCATACACTGATGAAACCCTTCAAAATTTTCTTTCATAAATTTATCTACTGTTTCACTTCTTTTGTGTCTTTTGGGGACGTAACACTAACCGGGGATCAGGTTGCTTAAACATATTCCGTAAACAGATATTTTGCACAAGGGAGTAAATAGCAGATGTAGTCCAGTACAAAGATAAAGCAGTAGATGTTTTGGAAGCCATAAATGAGACGAAAAAGGCGGATAAGATACCAGCTGTATTGAAGATTCGAAGTAGCCGCGAATCCTGTGGTCTTCGAAGGATGGACATATTGGTTAGATAGGTACATGCTAGAATAGCAGGTAAAATTCCGTGTGGATCAGGCATAGTCAAGTCAGGAAACCAAAGCATCCCCTCAGTGGACATGGTCTCCGGAGACACCTCTATGGCTTTTCGAAGTTGAAAAGATGCAAAGGCGAACAAGGGAAGTTGTGCAAATGGCAACGCATAGAGCTTAATCGGGTGACAACTAAATCGTTTATATATTTTACTTCGAAATGTTTTATACGCTCTATCATCCGGGCACCTCTTTTTTGCTTCCTTTAGCAATGGTTGCACTTGACCATACCTACGTGCTGTTTTTATGCTCGAAATGGCCAAAGGTAATGTAATTGTAGAACGAAGAAAAATCGCCATCGCAGGAATTTCGAAACACCATGGCATATACGCATGACAGCTCAATAGTGTTTGCAACATTTTCTTCGCGTTTTACCGGCCAAGCAGTTTTTTCGTTACTATTGTATAAATGAATGAAGTCTTTTTTTAACTCTTCTTTACTTCCCTAATTATAAAGAACTGGTAAAAGCAGGGACTCTTATCCTCAATCTGACTTCTTGATTCTTGCGGGTAATGTCTTCCTTGGATAGGCACGCGGTATTCTACTTCTTTGTTTACTTTTTACTTTCTGAAGATATATTCGTGTTTATTTGTTTTCTTTAAATAGAAAATGTAAGTAAAAAAAAAAAAAAAAAAAAAAAAAAAAAAAAAATTTAAATTAAATTTAATTAAAGTAATTCATCCGTAAGGTTGGATTAAAAGCCGCCTTGACAATATGGTTTCATAGATTCATGATGAACGATACAACCATTTGTGTGTGGTGTATTTCTTTTTCAAATTGTATTATATTAGAAACTATGAATCGTAAGTCGTCTAAAAGAAAGAGAACATCTAGCATTTGCATTTCATTAAACGGCTCTGAATCAAATTCAAAGCAAGTCGTAGATAACAGTAAGGTATCATAAACTTGTAAAAGTAATTACTTTTACTACATGCCGGAACCACCAATTTAAGCTTGCGCAAGCTCTTCATTGCAAGAAAACAAAAGTTTACCGGTAGTGGCTCTGCTTTGGAACTTATCATGTGCTTCCTTAGCCTCCGCTAACTTCCAAGTATGATGGATAGCAATGTTCAGTTGGTGATCTAGAATTTCCTTCCAAAGCTTGCTTGCATAACTGTCAAATGCTTCTTCAGAGTCTAAATATCCAAACAGGGTAGGACGAACAACCTTGATGCATTTAGTAGTAGTCAAGTTAAAAGGTAAGAAATCAATTTTTCCACTTGCATTACCAAAACTAACATAGGTACCAGCATTACGAAGTGCATCCATAGATTTTTGAAGGGTATCTATGCCTACAGAGTCATAAGAAGCATGCACACCTTTACCATCCGTCTTTTGGCGAGCAACATCAACAACTTCTTCATACGTGCAGGCAAATTCTGCTCCATTCTGAAGGGCAAGTGCTCGTTTTTCGGGAGTAGAAGCAGTTGCAATAACGTGCACGCCCCTACGCTTCAACATTTGACATAAAAGTAATCCTACTCCCCCTGCAGCAGCGTGTACAATAACATAATCTCCACTTCGAACGGGATAGGCGTCTTCAATAAGCGTAAGTGCGGTCATTCCTTGAAGTAAAGAGGCAGCAGCAATCTTGAGGGAAATTCCCTCTGGTACTTTAGCAGTAAATGCAGAAGAAACAAGGTTATATTGAGAGTAAGAGCCAGACATCGCCAAGTATACAACACGATCTCCAGCCTTAAACTTCTTGCTGCAAGTAGGCCCAACTTCAGTAACAATACCTGATCCTTCCTTACCGGAAACATAAGGCAAAGGAACTGGATACAATCCACTTCTACAATAGTTATCAATGTAGTTTAAGCCGGCGTATGCATTTTTCACTAACAGCTTGTCTCCGCTGACTTTAGGGATTTCGCGCTTGACATACTGTTGGACAGAAGACGGTCCGTATTTAGAGAACTCAACAAGGTAATTTGACATTTAAGTAATTGGTCTTGATGGGACTTAATAAGAGTTGGGAAAGGGGAAGTTCAAAAATCTATGTATTATCATTTATAGTAGGGTGATAGTTCGCAAAGAGAGGGGAAAATAAGTAATTAAATTAATTTAAGAATGTACTGTAGAGAAACAGGAGATTTGTGTAGAAAAATAAAAGAAAAGAAAAAAATATTATATTTGATTTCTAGAAAAGCAGGATCAATAATCTCGAAATAGACATATGCAACGATTCAGTCGAATCATATATTGTTCGTAATTCATAATAAGTAAGTCTGTGGATGCAATATAGCAAAGAAAAATTAAGTACGTTTCAAGTTTTCTAAGCGCGCCGCAAGTTCCTCAAAACTTGGAGGCTTGTTTGAATCGGATTGCGTTGGTTGAACTGTACTTTTCGTAGTCGGCTGAGAGTGAAAATTAGGAGCTGGATTTGTATCATTATGAGAGTTATTAATTCCACTGGAAGGAATTTCAGAAGCGGAAGAAGTAGATTGAGGGAGATTAGTCGTTTTAGATGGCTCATCCTGGGTTGACGAAGGTACTGAGGTATCTTGAGACGATGGCGCTAATGGAAGTAAGTCCTCAACTTCTCTTGATGAAGGAATTTCTTCCTTTTGGTATTCTTCAGGAAAATACGTCCGTCGTAGTTCTTCAATATAGCCATTCACTAACTCTTCAGATGGAATAGGCGGATACAAAAGTTGGTAAAACTGTAGTTTTAAATTTGTTAATCAAATTATAGCAACGGAAGATAATAGCTTACTTGTTCATCATTTTTGGATAAGTCAGGATCCGTGAGTTGAGAAAAATCCTTGCCATACAGCCGTACAAGGAAGTCATGTACCTAATTCATAAGAGTTAGTCTCTTGCTCTCATTTTAATATAAACTTACAAATTTTAACTCCTTAATAGGTAACTGGGGAGCTGCAGCAAGGATGTGATACAAAGAAGATTTCCAATTTGCTTCAGAATTAAATCCGCGTTTCTCTAAAATAGAAGTACGATTGGCCAGAATCTCTGCATCTACCTGTAATAACTCAAGTAACTCCATATATACATCTTGCATAATTAAAGGTTCCACTCGAGCTCGAGCTAAAGTTGATGAATAGGTTTTCAACCCAAAGGAAACAGTTCTCCTTGCTTGCTTTGCTAAAGCCTCTTCTTTCTTCCTTAGAATTTCTAATCTAGTAGCGGCCAATTTCAGTTGAAGTTGAAGTCTCGACATGATGGTAGCTGTTCTCTCAATAAACTATTGACAGACACGTTTTCTTTTCCTGTTACGATATTAATTCTATTCTATTTTTAATTTTAAAATTATCAGCAGATGCGGCTTTCAAGTGAGGCTCCTTCTCGTTATTTATGCGGTTTGGTCACGTACGTGTGTAACATACAAACGCTTTTCCCTAATGATAATAATGAAATAATCAAGTTCTGTTAATGAATTGAACCGCTTTTAGTATTATTCAAATAATAAGATTGAGTTGGTCTCCTCCAACTATGTTTTATGAGAGCAAGTAGCTAGTTAGGATTCGACAATGACTTTCTGCTGCAGGCTACAATTTAATCATAAATCCTCTATAACATGTTATAAAACAGATTAATTTTCGAAAAACGCCTCTTTAAGCTGCTTCGGCTAGCATGTCTGATCCTTCCTTTGAAGTTCTACTATTTTAAATCGTGAAAATACGTTTGTAAACCGTGAACATGTTCAAGTAAGTGCTTTCTATTAAACAAAAAACATCAATTAATCAATGAATAGAGAGAAAAGGGATGATCCCTTATGTGAAGTTCGATCGTTTGTTCATCGTTGACTTAGATTTGATGTGAAGAACAAGAATACGATGAAACACGATTGATTTGATTTAAAAGTTAGAAACCTTAAAACCTTTTAAATAACTCTTTGTGAAGTCTTCGTCTTGTCTCAAATTTTCCATTTGACTTCTCGAGTCTACCAACAACTGCCTTTCCTGCCAAAAACTAATTTCTGGGTAAACCAGAATGTCAGCAGAAATTGATGGAAATCCATCTTTTGATAACAAGTCAGAAAAAAATAAAAAATTAAAAAAGCGGAAAAGAAAAGATGAAGATAAAAATCCAGAGTCTGATGCGGCTAGCGCAACAATTGAGCGTTTAAAGAAATCGGCTAGTCTTTCTCAAGCAGCTCAACAGAAAATTAAAGAAAAGAGTGAAAATGATCAGGAAGAAGATGTAGAAATGCAAGACATAGAACAAAATATGCCCTTACACGATCTAGCACCAATTCCTCAGCCTGATATAGATGAACATTTAGAAGAAAGGTCCCATATTGCTCCCTCTGTCGTTTCCTCTCTTCCAAAATGGTTGTCGCAGCCTATTTTAGTTGACCCTACTACAACTGTTGAATTCGCTTCCCTTAATATTGCTAGTAAGCTTGTCGAAAAACTTCATAATCAAAACATTGTTCGTGGGTTTGCTGTACAATCATCAGCTCTTCCATTGTTATTACAGGAAGGAAGAGATGGCCCCAGCTACTCTTATGGAGGTGATCTTTGTGTCAGTGCTGCTACGGGTAGTGGTAAAACTCTTGCATATGTTCTCCCTATCGTTCAGTGTCTCAGTAGGCGGGTTGTTCCTCATTTGCGATGCGTTGTTATTGTCCCCACTCGTGAGCTAACCATTCAGGTTACTCGTACTTTTGAAATCTTCGGTTCCTGTATGGGACTTAGCGTCTGTGGATGGACCGGACAAAAGAATTTACAGCAAGAGCAGTATCAAATGCTTGGGGGTTTAGATGGAAATGGAAGTACAGTGGATATTTTAGTGACAACTCCAGGACGATTGGTTGATCATATTCAAAACGACAATAACTTCAGTTTACAGCATCTACGTTATCTAGTTATTGATGAAGCGGATCGACTTTTGGATCAAAGCTTTCAGAGTTGGGCAGATGTTGTCATGACAGAAATTGATCATCCAAAGTATTTGCAGATGATGGATAACGAGCCTTCACATCAGAAACAAATCGTAGCACCATCTTTCCTCCCTTCATTACCTACTGCTTTACCTCATCATTTGGATTCCCCTCTGCAAAAGCTGGTTTTTTCTGCAACTTTGACGCGCGATCCATCTAAAGTTGCGACCCTTCGTCTGCGAGATCCACGCTTACTACTTGTTCAAAGCGAAGGTGTAGAATTGGATGATGGAGAAGAAATTGAAGCAGACGCAATTATATTTTCTGTTCCTCCTACCTTGCAGGAGTATCGTGTCTCGGTCAGTGCGGAGAAGCCCATTCTTTTGCATCAACTTATCCATTCTAATAATCTAAGCAATGTTCTTTGCTTTGTTAAATCCAATGAAGGCGCTGCTCGTTTACACCGCTTGCTTGAAATCATTAATGGTATTGAAGGCAAAAACTATCCATGTGGTTTGGTTTCGGGTAATCTTTCTCGCGATGAACGAAAAAAGATGCTCAGTGGGTTTGCTTCTGGTGAACTAAAACTTTTGGTATGTTCAGACTTGATGGCTCGTGGTATTGATGTTGCCAACACAGAGCATGTAATAAATTACGATCCTCCATCTAGTCTTCGTCGGTATGTCCACAGAATTGGTCGTACTGCTCGTGCCGGAAGAAACGGCTATGCTTGGACTCTTGTACAAGACCATGAAGGTCATCACTTTTCAAAACTAGTCAAGCATTTAGGAAGAACACTTCCTCTTCAACGTCTCCGTCTTTACCTAAAAGATTTGCCTGAGGAGAATGTCGAGTTGTATGACAATGCTTTAGAAACGCTTCGCAGAGAAGTGTACGAGTCGCGGAAAAGCACAAAATAGGGTATATCTTCTCGAGGAGAAAAAAAAAGAAAAGAAAATTCATTGGATACAAAACATATTTATATAACTTGGTAATTTTTGGGAAGATTAGTTTCATTGGTAAGTTTTATAAAATTAATTCTATTTCACTTTTGGTCGGACCGGACTTGAATGGTTGGAGAATGTCTTTATGAACAACTTATATACATTAAAAAACAAAATAGAATCATGTTTCATTGATCCAGCATTATCAAAAGACATTATACGAAAAGCATTTTTGCTTTTTTTTCGTATAAACTAGATTGGCTTATACTCTTTATTAACCCGAGTAACCCAAACATCGTAAAATAACTAATTAAAAGAATAAAAATGAAAAATAAATAGACGAATAAATAAACAAAAATAAAACTAAGTAAAAGGAAAATGAAAACCAACTGTTTACCTTGGTAGCTGGTTTTATTTACCTTCCTACATGTCGGAGACAATCCACGAAATTGATATCTATCGATGGAATATCAATTGACTGGATTGTCACGGTAGATAGCTTTAAAAGAATAAGGGAATGAGGCTAGTATAGAGTTGAGAGAGTTGTAGCTCACAAAACTTACCCTTTACTAAAAACATAATTTTCTTAAGAAGGAATTCGCCCTATTTTTGAGTAAATCCATCTATTATGAGTCAACCAGCATTCACAGCACACGTTTTAGATACAACTAGAGGTGTTCCTGCAGAGAATATACCAGTTTCTGTTTTCAGAATCAACCATTCGGGCACAACGCTTGCACAAGAGCAACTTGCTACGGCAATAACCAATGCCAATGGCCGTGTTGGTCAATGGAATGTACCCTTGGAAGAGGTTGAATCTGGAATCTACAAGTTTCACTTTGATACAGGACCTTATTATGACTCATTGTCAATGGACACCTTCTACCCATATGTCGAACTGACAGTTAATATCAAAAAAGGCCAACATTATCACATCCCATTGTTACTATCTCCATTCGGATTTACTACCTACCGTGGTTCCTAAAGTTGTAAAAGGCGCAAAAACGAAAAGAGAGCAATTGTCCTAGAAATGACTACCCATGAAGGATCAATATGACGAAAAAGCAGTATACCAATCATATAAAACAGAATTCGACGAAAATTTTTTTTTCAGCGTTGACCGATACGATGTTGATTTTATGACACTTTTATGTATTATGAAGAAATAACAGGAGAAACTATGACCCGATGTTCAGTAATGCTACTTGGAACAGGAAAGCGTCATCCATGTTTTTACTCGAAAAGTTCTAATGCCAGTCTTATTTGAAGATCTTTGTAGCAATAAAGAAAGGTTTATAAAACCTTTTTTAATCCCTTTTGCTTTTGTCTTTGCTATTCCTACCCTTCGAAATTTAGAAATATCTAGCCATGAAAAATTATGGCAGGTTTCTTTCCTCATTTGAACAATAAACAATTCCACAATGGATAAAAAAAAAATTTAAATTTGATATTTATGATGAAGCTACTACAAAACCAAGCATCATGCCTTTCTATGACAGCATTCAGTGCGTATATACTTTGGAAAGGAGCTACGAGGTTTTATTGTTGATGCAGTATCCCCGAAAAACAAAAACAAAAAACAAAAAAAATAGGTAACCAATGAAACTGAAATGAAAACTGAAATTCACAGAATTATTTAAAGATTATCGTATTCTGTGCAGGGCTTCAATTGAAAACGAATCTAATGATTCATGCGTATGACTTTAAATAAACACTCGTGAACAATTAATACTTTTTCTATTCCCTCTGGTTAAATCAATATCTGATCATGTGAATATCAATTTCGGTTTCAATTGTCTACCTGTTTATTTAATTTTTTTTTTTCTCATTTTTTCCCGAGTGACTCAAAATATCCCATTAAGTCTGATTTCTTATGTGTCATTTATTGGACACAGCTTTCAAGACAAGTCACTTATCATACATCCTTTCATAATGATGCTGCATTTGATGAGATTTTGTCCAGAGATAAAATAAAAAAAATTGTCAAGGAAAGAAGTCCAGAATTGAACAGTCAGACTGAAAACGTGATAAGCATATGAAAGGTTAGATTGTAAATCTTACATATAGAAGCCAAAGGTAAGACTTTCTTCATCCAGTACTTTTTTGAAAGCAATTGGAGTCGTTTGGACTTTATTGTTTTTTGTTTTCTTGTTTTCTTGTTTTCTTGATTTTTTTATTTTTTTCAATTTTTCAATTTTTTTGGGTGGGAATTTAATTTTTCGCTTTTTTTGGTGTTTAACAAAAGTCTGGAAGCTCTTTTTATACATTCTTCGTCTCTTAAAATTTTTTAAACACAATGTCTTTTCTTAATTTTGTTGTCTCAGCTTTAGCTGTAACTTCTGCTGTTTTCCCTGCTACAGCCGGTCTCATAAGCAAGCGTGATGTAGTCAAGCCTAAAGTCATGGTCGTTTCAATGTTTGCTCCCGAAGCCGAAGCTTGGTTAAACCCCTGGGACGACTTGTATGCAAACAACATTTCCGTTCCTGGTTTAAATACTCTTTTCCCCGAGGTACACTGCAACACAGAACAGACTGTATGCCAGGTTACAACTGGTGAGGGCAAATCCAATGCTGCCAGTTCAATGACGGCTTTGACTCTTAGTCCTAAATTTGATTTATCTGAAACTTTCTTTATCATTTCCGGTATTGCTGGTATCAATCCTTATGCTGCTTCTCTTGCTTCTGTCAGCATTGCTAAATTCGCTGTCGATGTCGATTTGGTTCACACTATCGACCTTCGTGAATTGCCCAAATCGTATCAATCGGCTGGCTGGGAAATTGAGACCGATCCTTACGGCAACGGCACTTCTAACAACGAAGTCGTTTACCCCAAGACATTTAATTACCAAACCAATATTTACCAATTGAACAACACCTTGATCGAAGCTGCTCTAGAAATTGTCAAGGATGTAGTTCTTCAAGATAGTGAAAAGACTGCTGATTACCGTAAAAACTACGAACAAACTGCTGCTCAACGTGCTCCTTTTATTCTTCAATGTGATACTGCCACTAGTGACAACTACTGGGCTGGTAATTATATGGGTGACTTTGCCAGTAACATTACAAACGTTCTTACCAACTATACCGGTCATTACTGTACTTCTCAACAGGAAGACAGTGCTTCCCTTACCGCTATCAAGCGTGCCGCTGACCATGATTTGACAAACTTCAACCGTGTAATTCTCATGCGCTCTGGTTCCGATTTTGACCGCGGTACCGAATCCATCTCTGCTCTTGACAACTTGCTAAAAGATAACGGTCATACCCTTGGTCTTGCTGCTGCTAACCTTTACCATGCTGGTAGACCTTTGGTGGATCATATTATAAACAATTGGTCTTACTGGAACTAAACGTGCTTTCTATCCGGTATCTTCATTCTCTCGTTACATCCCAAATTTAAACTTTTTAATTATTCAATCTTTTATAACTGTTTGTATTATTTAATCTATTGTGGATACACCTGATAAGATTATCCTTAACTTTTATCCTTTCTATAGTCTATTCAACAACAGTAATGAGAATGTACTGTTTCTCTTATTTTTTTATCTTCTAGCATATCTAAACTATAGTACCATAGTACCATATTGTCCTTATTAAACTTATATATGCTCTTTCTTCTTCAAGGAGCATATGCTTATACAAATAAGACTGAAAAAGAAGTCAACTTTTATAAAAGCATCAAATGCTTGTAAACTCATAAAAGTACTTTAGCATTTTCTTATAGCAATATATCATTATTGCTCGTTTCATCCATGCTGGCCGGGTATACTTGGTAAATAGCTGAATATTCGTCTCTACTAAACCGTTTTCAAAACATTCCAGGATAGACTACTGAATTTCGGGATGTGAGTGGTAGACAATTTAATTATGCTGATGATACATACTCGTATGCAAGTAATGTTATGATTAGTTTTCATCCGTAATTGTTAATAAATACAACTCCAAGCATTATCACTGTATTAGAAATGAGGGCAATCGAAACGCAAAAAGAAATATAAATCAATTCAACGAAAATGAGACAAATGACCCCTAACTTATGAAACTCGCAATTCAATCATAAATGAAAAGACATCATAACGATTCCAAATTCTACGCCTTCATGAATTAGTTCATTCAGGATGGGTTTAATCGATCGTTTAAATATTGGTACATCTAACGAATGAGTTCATCTTCGGCTTTCTGTTACCGCTCGGAAGCAGGCGTATTTTTTGACTGTCGACTGAGAAGAGAAAAATAATATGTGAATTATGTAGTTCGGATATAACTTCTGCGTAAGTTTCTGCAATGCGTTCAGATAGGTCGTCGATCTCTAATTACGAAGGTTGAAATCAGAAAGGCAACTTCCTAATTTATGACTTGCTAATATTTCCTGATTTATCAATCCTTCACAGTTGTACAAAAAGATGTTACTCTAGAGTAGTGCTTTTCTTAGTTGTTTCCGACTAAGACAAAGTCATTTACTCCTTGTTGTGTTTATGTTAGATGCATGAGTTCCGTCTATAATAAAGTATCATCCAATATTCATTTTAGCTGTAAGTTTCAATCGTGTTCCCTTTAAACTTCTGATGTAAACACTTTAGCGGGATCCTGTTAAGATCAGGTTTCCGGCAGGAAAGCTGCTATCCCAAGATACGTACACAAAGTGTAATTGATCTGGAAGAACAAGCATTCATTCAAATAAAAACTGATACGTCGACCGGCAAACAGAGATCCTCAGGATTCGGATACTGGTACAATGGCATGCCACTTGGAAACTATAAAAGGTGGCTCTTCCATTGTTTTGAAAAAGCAACACACACAGTAAATCAAGCATTTCTTCACTCGTAAATACTTTTCGATATGTCCACTAGTAAGATTACTTTCCTCACCAATTGGGAAGCAACTCCTTATCACTTGCCCATTTTTATAGCTCAGGCCCGTGGATATTTCAAGGATGAAGGCATTGAAGTCGCCATCCTGGAACCCACCGACCCCTCAGACGTTACTGCTTTAATCGGCTCTGGCAAGGTGGACATGGGCCTCAAAGCCATGATTCATACGTTGGCCGCGAAGGCTCGTGGGTTTCCTGTAACAAGTTTTGGTTCCTTACTTAATGAACCCTTTACAGGTTTGATCACCTTAAAGGGTAACGGCATTAAGGACTTTAAGGATATTAAAAACAAGCGTATTGGTTATGTCGGCGAGTTTGGAAAAATCCAGTTAGATGATCTTTGTAGTAAATTTGGACTTTCTCCCTCAGACTATACAGCTATTCGGTGCGGAATGAACATTGCTCCTGCCATCATTAGCGGTGAAATCGATGGCGGTATTGGCATTGAGTGCATGCAACAAGTTCAACTTGAAAGATGGTGTATTTCTCAAGGACGTCCACGTTCTGACGTCGAAATGCTTCGTATCGACCAACTAGCGGAATTAGGTTGCTGTTGCTTCTGTTCAATCCTCTATATTGCCCACGATGATTTTATTGCGAAGAATCCCGAAAAAATATTTTCCTTCTTACGAGCCATCCGTTCTGCTACTCTATCCATGCTTGAGAACCCGATTCAGGCTTATAAGGAATTTACAAGCTTCAAACCTGAAATGGGTCTTGAGTTGCACCGAGAACAATTTGAGCGATGCTTTGCATATTTCTCCCGCGATATCTCCAATGTTCCAAGAGACTGGAACAAAGTTACTAACTATTCCAAGCGTCTCGGAATTGTTCCTCAAGACTTTGAACCAAACTGTACGAATGGATATTTGACATGGGAGCTTGACCCGGATGAGAAAGATCCGATGGGTAAGCAAGAAGCTATTGCTAAAATCCAAGATGGCATCAAGGAGAAAGGTGGGGTATTCAGTGGAAATACTCTTCGCTATGTTGAACCTGCCACTGTTTAAGCTTGAACAATTTGAACATCATTTTCATCATCCTAGTTTCTAATTAATCATTTCTTTCCATATCCTTTTCTCTTAGTTGTAAGTAAAAACTAATGCTCTGCCCGAATGTAATTAAATTATAAAAGTAGCATCATTAATCGTTGAAACACATATACACTACTAGTACCTTGTTTTCAAACTAAGCATGAACTGGCAAAAAAACAAAATGATGCGAAATAAAAAAAAGAAACTTGCCCATACCAGGAATCGAACCTGGGTCGCATCGGCCACAACGATGAGTCTTAACCACTGGACCATATGAGCTTGTTGAACTACAACAGCAAATGACTATATATAACTTAATAATATAGGTTAGTGTGCAAACGATATAAGTATTTAAAACTGTATATTATAGTCTGAGAGATGATTTCGTTTATTTTTGTTATTCATCTTAGAATCACAAGAACGTAACAGAATTATAATTTTCTAATTTATCGGAGCTATATCATGAGCGAAACTATACCAGCATACCGTTTGGACCAATTTTTATCGAATTCACAACTATTTTTGCTGATCCTTCTACAGTCATAACATTTAGAAGTATTATGATCAAACTGAAATGTTCTTGCGATAATGTCGATAAATCCACACGCGACGTAACAAAGTTTATGTATATTGCCAACTGCAAGCTTCAGGCTGCTTTAGGCTGCTTTAAGAACAGTGCCAAGAGTACGTTACATAGCAAGTTTTTTGCATATATATAATAATAATGCTGAATTTATCGTAGACATTCTGAAAACTAAGCAGAAAGTAACTTATGACTACCAGTTACTGCAACTTTCATGGAAGGTAAGTACCAAAGTAAAGAACAATAAGTTACTTTAAATCTATTTATTTACTGTTGTAGTTCAACAAGCTCATATGGTCCAGTGGTTAAGACTCATCGTTGTGGCCGATGCGACCCAGGTTCGATTCCTGGTATGGGCAAGTTTTTATTCTCTTTTTTGAGAATTGAAGAAACACAACTTAGTTAACAGTTTATGAATGCAGAAAGTTGATATGCAACAAAAAAAGAAAGGTGTTATAAAATCAACGTAGTTTTTGATTATTTACTACCTTATTCTAAAGGACTATCTAATAAATACTGTATGCACCTCTGACGATCGTTCCAAAGCTGCAGAATACATCTTTGCAAATAATTCTCGCTTTTTTGTTCACATAGTTTACCAGCTTTCTCTTCAACGGCTTTCAAGAACAACTTCAAATGTTTGGTCCATAATGCTTGAACCATAGGGAGCTCTCGGTTGCCGTCTGAAAATCCATTCATATATTGCAACAACCTTCTAGTAGAATCGCATGTATAGTCTAGTAGATCATTAGAGTTAGATATTAGCAAAACCCGCAAAGCAATGAGTGTGCGAAACGAGGGACCATCTATGGAAAATGTAAAGTCTCTCCAATAGTGATGGTCCTTTAAAAATTTTTCTTGCTGTTCATTAAATAATAACTCGTTGTCTAAAGTGAAATGATTGAAAGAATTTTCACTTAAGCAAAACCCATATTCAGAGAACAGCTGATCATTTCCATGACCACCATAGCGTAAGTATATCTGCTCATTTTTTTCTATAGTACGCTTGGCTATAATAGATATACCAGTATGACTTCTCTGTAAGTCCGTTTGTGCATCAAAGGAATGATTGAAATATTCAAACACAGGAGCCAACGTTAATTGCTCATCCACCGGACCCGGTGACACTTTATAGTATAAACATCTAGTATTTACGCAAAGCCAAGCCCACTGAAACAATTCCCAGTCAACATTCTCAAATTTTGAAACGCTCTGATAATCGTCCAATAAAGATTGTTTTCTTTCGAGAATCAGGTTTTGTACATCTTCAGGCACATTGGGCCATAAAGGGTTATTTGCAGATAACATTACAGGATGCCATGAAAAATCCTGCGGCAACGCTTCTATGTAGTATGGCCATTTTTCTATTCCAATACTCTTTCCTTTACAAATAAACCATGTAAGAAATTGAAAGGAAGTCAGCTGTTTCGAAAATGGGCAATCCGGATAAGTGGCTTTGTTGATTAAAACATTTCTAGGCAAAGAAAGCAAAACTTCACCGGCTTCAATCCGTCCTGCGCTTGTAATACAGCTTCCAGTGTCTGGGATCACGGAAAACTCTAAAAAACGATGAACGTGGGCACCTTGTTCTTTTGCCCACGAAACTTCTGTAAGAATTTTTGAATTCCAATCCATGAGGTGCAGCTATTTAGTATCCTCGTTTTTGTCGCAGCTGCAAATCGTATCTTTCTAAAGTATATAATAATTTCTGCCGTTTAGCTATCGTTATTTTCAATTGATCAGTAGTGTCTGAATTTAAAGGTAAAGCACTTATGGGAGGTCGGTTTTTAAGCATATCCAGACGAGCTTCTTGTAGCTCGTATTTTGTTCTTAAACTGTCTTCCTGTCGCTGTAGTGCTGATATTGACTCTTCTAGTTTTTGGAAAGCTCGTAGCAAGTAAGGTTTTATAGATTCATCGAATTTTTGACGACGTTCTTGAAGTTGCTGCTCGGAAATCAAACGAAAGTGACGCTGGACTTTAATAATTTGTTTAATTCTTGGAAAGTCATGTATTCCTGAGTCCAAGGTGACGATGCTTGAGGAAAGCTAATGTGTGTTAGTAATGCAGTTAGGGATGCAACCGTGTGAATCACATACTGTATCTATGCTAGCTTGTAAGGAATTAACACATTGCTCTAAACTAACAAATGTTAATACAATATTTGGTTCCTCCTCTTACCCATCCAAATACGACATGTGATATGTGGTATGGTGGTGAAATAGGGCAGTACCATTCAGTCAGGCATTTAGACAGTATATTAAGTATGCATACACTAAGAAAACATATTAAACAATGTTTTTAAATTTATATCAGTCATTATCGCTGCTTTACAGAACCTTTAATTACCTCAAATGCGTCCAAAAAAGAATGCTTTTACATTTTGCTAAGCAACCTTTATAAGTTAGGGTCTGGGGGAAATGGATTCCTGTTTTGCAATATGTACTTCGTTCTGTCTATTTGATTTTTTTTGACGTAGCTTACATCGATCTACAGTTTTACAATACAATACACAAACCTCTTGAAAATTCTTTAGACATCGACATTTACATAAAGAATCGTGCCAGGAACAATACTTCGAAGCTAGCACCTTCTTACTTCACTTGTGATATAGGCATAAGATATTTTTATTGGGTCCATCTATGCAGAGCTGACAGCAGCACGCTTGGTACCAGTTTCTATTTGAGTTAGTTAAATTATTCAGTCAATCAAGCTTTTACTTACGAAAACCATTCAAGAAGCTACGGTGAACCAACTTCATGTGTTGCATGCGGCCGGTACCGGTGGTCTTTCTTCTCTTAGCCTTGGCACCCCAGTTGAAGCTACGGGTCTTGGCGGAAGGATAACCGCAGGAAGCACAAGTGCTCTTTTGCTTGTGGAAAGAGCGCTTTCCGCAACGACGGCAGAGGGTATGAGACTTATTGCCTCTCTTACCCATAGAAGTTGTACCCTTAGTCATTTTTGGTGTTTCGTTGAGGTATAGATTTGTTTTTGCTCAAGCGTATGTTTCGACCTAAAAAAACAGTCACGATAGTTAGGGTAGGTTACATTTTTAAGGTGTTTCGTTTAACATAGCCTAGGGTAACGAAGGTAACATAACCGACATTTTTATTTTCACAATTGTTTACACTTGTTCGCTGCCTAATTACAACTGAAAAAGGACTTTTGTCAACAATTGAGTAGTTGTCAATATTAAAGATCAAGTATTTGAAGAACTTGTAAAACGAAGACTCCTACTTTAGCTAACAGGTTTAAGAACTAATTTAGGCGCTTTACAAGCTAGTGTTACTAATCTTTCGCAAGGTGCCAAGTATGCTAGGCGTTCTAAAAGCTTAACTCTTTGATAATTGTAATTGCATTCTCTTAAATACTGAAATGAGCAAAGAACGGCGCGAAGATTTGATCTTTTTAAACCTGCATCTTTGTTCACAACCTTTTTCCGGCGCCTTAAGTTTATTTATGTCTCAAATTAAAACTTGCCGTTTATACTTTTTTCATAGAATTCTGCATATTTAAACAATGTTAATATTACCCTGTTTTTGTTCTAAACATAAAGCTCAGCTTAAAGCCTGTTACTTCTGATGTTACTTTCTCTACGGCCATCGCAATAAGCCAAAGATGAACTTGTGAAGTTGGAATACCGGTTTCTTTCGTTCTTTTTGTCGCTTTCTGGCGAAAGCTTTAATTTTTTGTATTTTTTATATTTAATTTTTTTTTGGTTACCTTCTTTTGGCAAAGCTTCTTCAGTTTTGTGTGTTCTTTACAATCTTTGGCGTCGAGTCTGGGCAAAACAAGATCCATTTAATAAAACTACTTTATGAGCTAAAAATATTTAAAAGATGGCATTTTTGTTCAAGAAAAATAGAGCTGGCTCTAATCCTCTGAGTAGGTCTACTACTTATAAAAGCTCTGGATCAATAAGAGATTCTCCTCCTCTTTCTAATCAGGAAGCTGATATAGAAATCAGTAGCATTTCTTCTTCAGAAATGAAGAAATCCCATCCTCCAACCGGCTCTAGTTTTACAGTGTCTCCTTGGTCAAAGTTAACTATTCGCGGGTCTTCGCATGTATTACCTCGATACTCGCATTCTTCTCATCATTTTGCTGAAGGGGGACAGGAAGTATATGTATTTGGAGGAATTTCTAGTAATTCTGACGCAAAAAACGATTTGTGGGTTTTAAACCTTGCTACAAGTCAGTTCTCAAACTTGCGTAGTACGGGCCAAATTCCATCTCCAAGACTTGGCCATGCTTCAGTCCTTGCTGGAAACGCTTTTATCGTTTTTGGTGGTCTTACCAATAAAGAGGATATAGATTACCAAGACAATACCCTATATTTATTGAACACTTCGTCCCTACGTTGGCAGAAAGCCTCGGTGTCTGGAGCCCGCCCGTCAGGACGTTATGGTCATACGCTTAGCACGTTAGGTTCTAGGGTGTGGCTATTTGGTGGCCGTTTACTTGATTATTATTTCAACGATCTTGTATTTTTTGATCTGAACAAACTAAATACCCAAGAGTCGCGATGGGAACTAGCATCTGTTGTTAATGATCCCCCTCCTGCTCGTGCTGGTCATGTCGCTATATCTTATTCTGATAAATTATATATAATTGGTGGTACCGATGGCCAAACCTACTACAATGATGTCTGGTGTTTTCATCCCAAACAGAGTGCTTGGTCAAAAGTAGAGACTTTTGGCCATCCTCCCCCTCCACGAGCAGGACATTCAGCTTCAATAATTGATGATGTTGTTTATGTGTTTGGAGGAAGATCACCCGACGGAGCCTTTTTAAATGATTTGTATGCTCTCAAAATATCAACTAAGCAATGGTATAGGTTGCTTGACCTACCATTTGCACCATCACCTCGCTCTTCCCACACCTTGACGTCTACAGGCCTGACTTTAGTTCTAATCGGCGGGAAGCAAGCAAAAGATGTCATAGATTCTAATGTGTATATGCTAGACGTTACGAGGTTTCGCCTAAGTAAACTACTTCCTAGTTCAAGTCGTCAAAGAAATGCATCATTCTTTACAGGATTAAATGGCAACAATGGCCAACCCTCACGAATACCTTCCTTAACAAATACAAAAATATCTCGTATCCCAGCTCCTGCCAGTACTGTGAATTCCATGAATCTCAAAGCTCCTGTTAGACGTTCTCCTTCACTTAAAAGTAATCAAAGCTCTACAGATGCTTCTTATACCCCAACGAAGTTAAGTTCGTTTTCTACTGCAGATTCTAAAATTATTGACAATAGAGCAAGTGAAGATGATGTGTCAGTGTCTAACCAATCTAATAAGTTAAGGTTAGAAGGCGAACTACCAGTGGGATCACCGTCGTCAGTAACACCTTCATTATATTCTATAGATACTACAATTAACCATAAAGACAATCCTTATCAATTGGGTAACGATTTTACAGAAAAGTCAATTAAGTCGGTGTCCCTAAATTCAGAAACTGCTGACTCCCAGCTGTCGGATCGTAATGCTTTGAAGGAGATAAGCACCGATGATGCATTATCGAATACGAGTTTTGAACGTGAAGCTAATAGATGGCAAAGTAATAGTGATTCTCGGATTCTTGTGGAGCAATGTTCTGCAATGACGAAAGAACAACTTGTCAATTGGTTCAAACAAAAGCTTTATGAGGTCTTAAATGAATCTACAAAAAAGATTGAGATTTTGAACGAGAAAATCAAAGTTTCTAACGCTGAGAAAAATGCAGCACTTTGCGAAGCAGCTTTGTCTAAAGTCCATCCTTATAATGAACAGGATGAATCCAGCAAAGCTTTATTTTCCGAGAAAAACAATATTCACAAAGTTAGCACCGCTCATATAATGCAGGAGAATGTAAGTTTGCATAAGACTCTGGAAGTCATGCGGGAAACTTCTACAGAACTAAGTCAGCAAATGGATGATCTTAGTTCATCTAAAAAAGTCCTTATCAAGAGAATGAATGACTTAGAGAAGGAAATTTCTGAAGAAAAGAATAAGCACCATACTGCTTCATTACAGTTGTTAGAACTTGAGTCCATCTATCGCGATCGTGAGTCGTTGGTAAGAAGTCTCGAAGAACAATTGGTAGACCAAACAATGCTTGTGAACAACTTTGCTTCCGAAAGAGATTATTATAAAGAACGATCGGTCGGGTTCGAAAATACTATGAGAGATTTGGTACAAAGATTAGAAGCTACCGATATGTTGAATATTTCTTTGCATGAATCGTTGAGCAATGTGCAGACCGAAAACTCGCAATTAGTTGCAGAAGTAGCACTTTTGAAATCGGAACTTACTAAGAAACAAGCTATTATTGATTCAAATACTAACATATACTCAAAGTTGGATGATGATAGAACCACCTATGAGCGGAACTCTAGTATGACAAACGCCAGTCTAACATCGACCTTAGATAGTCTTCTGGAAAGCGAGTCTTATAACCGTAACGTACAAGTGGAGGCTCTACGTCAACAGCTTAGGATCAACAATGCTAAATTAGAAAAAAGGGAAAAGCTGATTAACGCTAGTAAATACATTGAAGATGGTTTAAGATTAGAGATACGTGAAGCTTCGGAAAAAATTAATGCATTGGATTACCATACGACTAGCCTAAGGGAGGAAAATGGACAGATGCAAGTCCAACTCATGAACGCTTTAGAACAAAGGAATAATGGTGCTAAGCAATTAGTGAATTTGCGTATGCAGCTGGTTAATACTACATCTGAGCTTGACGTGGTGAAGTTGAAATTACAAGCTACTGTTGCGGCATTGGAGGAATCGAAAGATGCTAATCCTGAGGCACTTTCAATTTTGCGAAGTGATTCTTCTCAATTACATGAGTTGTTCAAACAAACTTGTAGCTTTGTTGATTCTTTCTCTTTGGTTAAACGTTGTTTTGCCGAATTTGATAATAACTTTCAGAAATATGCTGAAACATCTCGGTTGTTGCATAATAACGGTACTGAGAATGAAACCGCAAGATTTCACGAAGGTGGTCATGAAATCCATATGACTAATCTATCGTCAGCTCTCAATGCCGTTACAGATGCTATACACTCTTTGGAGGAAAAGTTCAATCATCTATTTGATCACGCAAATTCAAATACAGCATGGGAGCGGTCAGAAGAGATTAAGAAAATCAAAGAACAGGCTAATTTTATCAAGGTTCTTCTTCGAAGTCAGACCGATGAGTTAGCGCAGATTTCATAGTTTTTATTTATGAGGTTAATTTACTTTACGATCTAAAAAATTAAATGCGTTTGATATACCATCTTCCTATACCAACACCATAACTAGACATTAAATGTGACTACTTTAAAATAAATCCAGAGCACCCGTACAAAGTTTTAATCCAATTCCATTTGTCAAATGACTATATAATTATAAAAAACGAAAATGAAAATGAAACTTTAAGGAAGGAGACGCTTGGGATCACGAGGGAAAGCACTTGCCAAACGAATGTTGGGAAGATTAAGGAAGAACATCAAAACACGTTCTAATCCGATACCACCACCAGCATGAGGAGGACATCCCAAGGCGAAGGAATCGATATACGATTGGAGACCGACGTCGGGAACGATACCAAGGGCTCTCATTCTCTCAGTCAACAATTCAGGATCGTGGATACGTTGAGCACCAGACATAATTTCTTGACCCTTCATGAAAAAGTCATAACTATTAGAGTAACGAGGATCTTCGGGATCAGGCATGGTATAGAATGGACGAACACTACTAGGGTACTTGTCAATGACATAGAAGTCGGTGTTGTATTTTTCACGGACGATAGTTCCCAAAACACGTTCCTCAGGAGTGCTGAAATCATCAAATTCAGGGTCTTCACAATAACGGAATTCCTCATCTTTAGGAGGTTCTTGGTCAGGAGTGAGCTGCTTACGATAACCAGCTTCACGAAGGAGCTGAACAGCCTCCTTGAAATGGAAGCGAACACGTTCAGAACCAACAGGAAGGACAAAGTCTTCAGAAGAGTATACGTTGCGAACCAAAGCAATTTGACGACTATACTTTTCTTTAAGTGTCTTGAAGATGTGCAAGAAAAGGTTTTCTAAAAATTCGACTACTTCATGATAGTGTTCGTAGAAAGCCATTTCAAGATCAAGACCGGTGAATTCAGTCATGTGACGATAAGTGTTGGATTCTTCGGCACGGAAAACAGGACCAACCTCGAAAACACGCTCACGATCAGCGGAAATAAGCATTTGCTTGTAAAGTTGAGGAGATTGGGAAAGATATCCTGCACCCTTGAAGTAGGAGATTTTGAAGACATTTGCACCACCCTCACTAGAAGCACCAGTCATCTTAGGAGTATGGATTTCATTGAAAGCGTTGGCTAACAAATGCTCACGGAAAGCATCACAGATACCAGATTGAATGTCAAAAATCGCTTGGTTGGTAGGGGTACGGAGATCCAAGACACGGTTATCGAGACGAGTGTCAAGCAAAACACGAACGAACTTAGAGTCACCTTCTTTGGCATTCTCTTCGGATTCTCGGATTTGTTCTTCTGAACGATCAGCATCTTCGACAAGGAAAGGAAGGTGCTTCTTAACGGGAGAAACAACGTAAACGTTGGAAACATGGATTTCAGCATCTTGAACAGTAGCACTCTTAATAACTTCGGGGCTCTTTTGAACAGTACCTTCAATGGTAACGATAGACTCTAATCCAATGCTGCCGCACCATTTAACCATGGGCTTGCTAATAGTGTCTTTATCAACAACGACCAATGCTTGAATGGTGTTGTATTGTTGGCGCAAAGAAAAGAAGCACATTTTGTTTCCTTGAAGACGAGAAGTGAATACTCTGGCACGAATCAAAACCTTTTGACCATCCTTGGCAGCAGAGATATCCTTGATGTCGGTATAGACACGATTTTCACGGGTAGTGGAACGGTTTAATGGTAAAACACCATAGCGTCCCTCAGAATAATCGACTTCAGAAGCTTCGCGCTTAGATTTTTCTTCAGTTTCACGGGCTTCTCTTTCTTTTCTCTTTTGTTCCTTTTCACGTTCCTTCTCTAACTTTTTCAGAGCCTTTTTTGACAATGGCTGTCCGTCTTCTCTATTGTCATATAGTTAGTACATAGATTCACCTCGGTATCGACGTCTGCGAACTTACCCAAGGATAACTTCCTTAGCGACTTCCTTTTTCTCTTCGAGAGCGAGGTCTTGAACTTGTTTTTCCATCTCGTATTCAAAATGAGTTCTAGTGTTTGGAAAAAGACAACTTTCAGTCTTCACTACTTCTTGAGTTTGATGGAAAAATGAGAATACAGAGTCTCTGCGTATCATTAAATAAACTTAGCGATAACGAACATTTTATGTAATATAGTCGCAGAAAACTTTAGTATGCGTCACTGTTTGTTGTCGACAGGTGTAAACAAAAAAAAAAAAAAAAAAGAAAAATATTCAAAACTAGCCAAAAAACCATGAAAAGAGTTCTTCTCTTTTAAAAAAAGTTAATCGATAGATGAAAGAAACCCTTTTTGTAGTATGTTGAAAAAAATAAAGGTGTTTGCTTACTTTATACTATGCTGATTTTATTTTAGATGCAGACTATGTTTTGTAACATGGTATCTGGAAACTTTGGATTTCTTTTCGATTTTTATAATACTAAATACACCCAGAATTCATCTTGCACTGTGGTTAACGAGCACGGATGTTGTATTTATATATGTTTATAGAAGGATACACCATCCAAGGTTCTAAACAACATGTCTATAGTATCCAATCTAGCACAATAACATCTGTTTATTGAAGTTATAATTGAACCTTTCGCGTCTCAACGATTTATTTTTATGGACCTTGTGCTCCTGTCTACGAAGAACTTTTAATTTATGTGTCCAAACTATTTTCGATAAAAATTATGTAGAATTGAAATAAACATTATGCTTATAGTAAAATTTACTTTCAACCCTATAACTGGAGTAAAAAGAATATGCTTACATACTGTCATATTCAACATAATCAATTAAGCATAATTATGCTTTAACAAATAAAAAAAATTTACTTCCGAGTGTTACTTGGTACTTTTTTAGCTTCGCTTAGTCGCCGAATTTAACCTGCCAAGAACCATACACATTGAGCCAAATAGTAGTGGGAGCTACATATATATTGGGCATCTTTCATTTTGGTTTCTATCATTAATTCTTTTTTTTTTTCTTTTTTCTTTTTTGGTTTTCTAGTTTTTTGTATACCCGGTTTATAGAATAGATTTTGTACATTCAATATGCCTCAACCTATGAAAGTATTATGTTTGCACGGTATGTTTTTTGAACTAAATTCCATAGTTGGAAAAGAAGTCTGGCTTTTGTATATGCACAGTCTCCAAAGCTAACACTTAACATCAGGTTGGGTGCAATCTGGCCCTACAATGTCTAAGAAGATGGGAACTGTTCAAAAGTACTTGTCTAAATTTGCGGAATTACATTTCCCTACAGGTCCCGTGGAGTACAAAGCAGAAGTCGACCCCAATGACGAAGCTGAGCAAAAGCGACTTGCTTCCATGGGTGCCGACCAAGGTGGTAAATATGGTTGGTTTGAAGTAGAAGACTTCAAAAACACTTATGAATCATGGGATAAGAGTTTACAAGTCATCAACGAATATATGAAAGAAAAGGGACCTTTTGATGGTTTGATCGGTTTCTCCCAAGGTGCTGGTATTGGTGCTATGTTGGCACATCTTTTGCAACCTGGTCAACCTCCTAATCCTTATGTGCAACATCCTCCTTTGAAGTTTGCCGTATTTATTGGTGGTTTCCGCTCTGAAAAGCCAGAGTTTAATCATTTTTATGAGCCTAAACTTACAATACCCAACTTGCACATTACAGGTACCGCTGATACCCTTGTTCCACTTGCACGTGCCAAGGAGTTGATGGAACGTTGTGAAAACCCTAACATCTTATTGCATCCTGGTATGCATGTTGTTCCTCAACAAGCTGTTTATAAGACTGGTATCCGTGACTTTATGTACTCCGTTCCTAGATCAGGTGAAGCTACAAAGCATCCTCGTGATTTGACTTTGATTGTAGCAGTTTCTTCCCCATCATTGGGTATTGGTAAGAAGAACAACATGCCTTGGCACATTAAGGAAGAAATGGGTTATTTCGCTAATGTGACCTCTTCAACAAATGGCATAGAGCTTGCTGAAGGAAAATCTAAGATAATGAACGTTGTGTTGATGGGCCGCGCATGCTACGACAGCATTCCCAAGAAAAACCGTCCTTTGAAGGACCGTATTAATGTTGTCATTACCCGCACTGAAAACTACAACTTTGGTTTGACCAAGAAGGACAAGGTTCCTGAACACCTTTATGCTGCCGACTCCATTGATGCAGCTTTGGATACTTTAGCTGAGAAGTATGATAACACTGATATCCAAGTTGGCAAGGTGTTTGTCATCGGCGGTTCATTCTTGTACGGTAGTTCTCTCTATCATCGCCTTACAAAGAATATTCTTTTCACTCGCATCTACCATGAATATCAATGCGATTCATTCTTCCCATTTGAGCCCAAGGATGCAGCTGCATGGGAGAAGAAGTCCCATGCTGAACTTGAAAAGTTTGTCGGTATCCCAGTGCACGAAGGTCATCTGAAGGCTGTTGGATCCAAGAATGAGGAAGTTGAACTCGAGTTTGAATTGTATGGTAAAGATGATGTCTCTCATGCATTATCCAAGTTGGCTGTATAAATAGAAAATTAGAGAAGAAATAGAATGGAATTTATATTGCTTAGTTTACTTTTGAGTGTTTGTTTGTAGACAGATACATTTGCTAGATACAGCGCAGCGCACATATAAAGAAAATAAAGATGAACAAAAAAGAATTTATATATGTATTTAGAAATCATGAATTGCGCACTTGATTATCGTAAAAGCAAGTAACGTTTTCTCAGAGTATATTACGCATTATAAAACAAAGTACTAGGGAAAACAGACAGGGAGGAAAAAGGGCTATGAAATAACATGGTGTTTGAAAAAGGGAAGCGTATTGGGAAAAAAGACATTACTTTCTGGCAACAGTGCAAGTGATATAGCCTGAAGGATAAGCCTGAGGTTGGTATAAAGAGCAGTTAGTGCCATGGTTATCGATGTCAAAAGGAGTGAGATTAACTTCAAAATAATGCTTGTTTGGAAGACCATAGAATACCTCGGCAACGTTGGGGAACTTGTTAATAATTTGGTCAGCCATCTTGTACATGGTGGCTTGAACGCTAGCACTATCGTCCAAAGCAAAAGTATCAAGAGTGATTTCCTTTACACTTGCATAAGCATGGTTAAAGTCGTAAGAAGCAAGCTCATCAAAAGTAGAGAATTGGTTGAAGGTGTAATTACAATCAATGTTGGTAGAAAAGATACGGTCGTCGACTTCAGGCAAGGTGGTAAATTCGCATTTGTGGAATTTGTTGAAAGCACTACCCGTACTCTTGAGGACCAAGACATCCTTTAAAGAGCTGACAACGTCGAATCCCTTGCCCTCAGTGAAAGCAACATGGGTCTTGCGGGTTTCGCTGGGGTCACGAACGAAGGAATGGTTATGGGGTTTTCCATGAACATTCATACGGGCCCATGGAGTAAGAGTGATGTCTACTGTAGCACCATGGATGTGTTGGTAACGGTCGACAAAATGTTTTGCAAGTTTTGCGGCGAAAACTTCGAGCACGCTAACATCATTATTCTTGGCAAAGACATAAATAGTATTCTTTTGAGTATCTGTAGGAACGACGACAGAATTGTCGGCCTTGGTATAGGACTCATCGAGTTCACCACTTAGCATACTTTGAATATCCATTTCGTAGATGGTGTGGACCTTTGTTTCCGGACAAACGTCCTTCTTCATGAATTTGACCATGGTCTTACCATAAGAGGCTTGCTTAACATAGGTAGTAACTGTCATGATGATTACAAAAGAAAAGACAAAAGATGATGTTTGTTTTTTTTTAGAAGAAAAAAAGAATAGAAAGAAAAAGAAATAGGAAAAAAAATTAATCTTTCTCAAGTAAAAGGAATAAGTTAATATTTTTCGGCCAAAGCGTATTCTCAAAGAAACAGAATTGGAGCTTGATGATTCTTCTTATGTGACAAATCCTTCTTTATATACTTTTGTACACCACCATCCGAATGTGCACTCGGATTCTGCGTATCTCACTTTCTGAGAAAACCCGTTCTGTTCCTGATAGCACCGATATTTGCCATGCGATTCATCGGAGGGAGGTAAACCATAAGAAAATGAAAATGAAACGCAGACACGAAAAAGAACTCAGCAATAGAACAACAAAAGTAAATTGTATTCATTAACACTGAAGTACTACCCATTGGACTTTCCATCTCTTTTCAAAATCTCTTGTTTACAGTGTATAATATGTACCCTTGATCGTCATCATCATCATCTACAGTTCTTTTTTCTTTCAATCAGATATAGGAATCATCAATCGCTTTTTCATTTCGTTTCCTGTTTTCATATTTGTTTTATTTATTTATTTATATATTTATATATTAGTAGATTTAGATTAATATCGGTTTTCCATAGTTTCCAGTATATTGCTTGACAATGTTTTGGATATTATTTTACACTTGGATATCTACGTAATCCTTCACTTTCACTTTTTCAAATAGGAATGTCGAACGAGACAAACACATTTACTTTACTGAGTTTGAACATTATGCACTCTGGTTGAAATTGGAAACACTACTGCTATACGTTTCATTACGCCGGTATTTTTAGTATTTTGCGTTATGTTTCGGTAAAGAGAATTACACAATAGCATATCTATCTGTAAACTACTTTGAGTTCCTTAGGTTAAGAAGTTTGATTGAGTCATAATATAGTAAAATTGGGGTTTTTTTTTTTTAAAAATTTACAAAAGATAAAATCTTATTCGTTTTCCTTGAATAAATTGGACTTGCAGTCATGGCTTGAAATGAGAATACGTTCGCTGGAAATCATAAAAGAATCCCACTGAATCAGACTTCATTCCCGAAATAGGACATCACCTTTTATAATGTTGGATTAACTAAATTAGATCCCTTTCTCTTATTTTCCCTTCTTTACCTGTTCTTCTCTTTGTTTTTGAATGCTGCATCTTTTTTGTTTTTGTTCCTTGGGTCAGGTAACAATCCCACCAATTGTTTATAGGACTGTTTTTTCCTTTTCCAAACTTCTCTTCTGCAAGCAAGTTTTTGCACTGTGTTTCAAGTCCATCTGGACGGTAATAGTTGTTGACACGACTTCAACAAATAGCTAGTAAAAGGTATATACATTTAACAAAAAGCTTTGTCGACTTGCTTTGCTAGGATGCCAAATTATCTGATTTAATGAGGCTGATGGTCTAGACAACCAAAATGCTGTTAATTTATTTTACTGAGCTTAGCAAGACAAACGAATGTTCATTTCCTGTTTTTAATTTCATTTACTAACCTCTTTTAGAATACGAGTTCAAGCTTGCATTTCATTCATTATTCTAGTTTAGGACATAGGGAATAAAATCAACATTAATTATTATAATTTAAGAAAAAAATATTCATGACAAAAAAGAGTTTTCAACTGTGTAGGACCACAATGATGGAATTCGTCTTGTAGTTCGTTTTCCTTGGGATTCCCTTTCAGAAAGCCACGAAAAGACATAACTTTACGACATTTTCATTCAAATCCTCATTCATCTTCCGAGGCACTGCTTACTGCTTCGTAAGAGGCTGCAGGGGCCCGTCCGCTCTCTTCTTCTTGTCTCGACAAGTCGCGCAACGAAATAGGCTTGCCGGCTATGAATGATTGCTTATCTTCAGGGTTCTTCCCTAGCTCCTGATCAAGACCAAGCTCAAGTTCCTTGGCAAAGTCATCAAGCTCCAGCACATCCTCCGTCTCTCCCTCTGTACCTGATCCAATTTCAATTATATCAGAATTCCGGGCTGGAGTTGGTTTTGAATGAACTGTTGCTTTTTTTGCTGACATTGCAAATGCAGGAACTGACCTTCGGTTGGAAGCCTCTGTGTGTGGTGGTATTGGATTCGATCCCTTGTCTGCGGCAAACCCGGTAGCATGAGATGGCTCTCCAGTCGCTACTGAGTCAGAGGTGGAGGACGACACTGTAGGAAAAGCCAATCCCTTTGTCATCGGCTCCGGAGGCTGTTGAGGTGCTGTGTTTGCAACTGCACGTCCTCCATTTCGCAAGGCGTGAACTCTGATAATCTCATCCATTTGCTCGATCGTAAACGTCTAAACATAGGAGGGAAATTAGCGAAAACGCAGACGATATATCACAAACATACCTTATTTCTAGGATTGTATACTAACACGCAATCCACATTTCGTGCTTGTTGGCCCGACCCTTCAAATACATGGGGACGCCCATGTTCCTACAAAACAGAAGCTCTGTTAGAATATCATCAATACTGTACAGTACAATTATGTACACGGATGAAAAACCTACAAGAGTAGATGGTACACTTAGTCGATAAGTATCTTGAGTCTTTTCCATGCCGCCTTTACGGCTACGATCCACGCTTTCTGGTTTGAAATTATCTAACATCAAAAAATTAGAAATTGAAAGGTCTAAAACAACAAATTGAACATCTTAAACTCCATCGTCTGTTCATCAATAAGGTGTATCTTTCTTTTCTTCTGGTAAGTTTTCAACCTACATTTTACAGAAACTAGTCCATTCGAGTTATTTGAAAAGCTGGATCCAGGTAAAATAGGATATGATCCTTTTTGAAGACAGTTCATCTTCTGTTTATGCTGTGAAAAAAGTCAACTTGGGCTCTCAGCTTTCATATTCTTTCGTAAATAGTGTATCTCGTAGTTTGGTTTATCATCCATTGATGATGGTCACTAAATTTGAAACAAGGAGACTAACTGAATCTTCTAAAAGAACTTACTATGATAATACAATGTGCATGAAAATTTTAAGCAAACAAGTTAGCCCCTTTGCTTCATAAGATTTATTGATAATAACAATATATAGAATACGTCCTTTCAATGATTGTCTACGGCCACACCTAGGCGAAAACACCAGTTCCCGTCCGATCACTGCAGTTAAGCGTCTGAGGGTCTCGT
>JARFMH010000047.1:0-79088 GCA_029532395.1 Schizosaccharomyces lindneri | reverse complement strand
TGAATTTAAGAACCTTTATAATACACTTACTTTCTTTTATATATTTTTTTTAAAAATGTCAAATAACAGTCTTTCTCTTGAAAACAAAGTCGCCATCGTCACAGGAGGCTCCAGAGGTGTCGGAGCAGGAATCGCTGAGAAGTTGGCAAGCCTTGGTGCCAAGGTTGCCGTTACTTATACCTCTGAGAGTAGCAAAGAATCAACCCAGAAATTAGTGAACAAGATCAAAGGATTTGGTACTTCAGCAGACGCCATCAGTATTCAAGCTGACTTGCGTGATCCTGCAACTGCTGAGCATATCGTTGAAACTACTGTTAAAGCTTTTGGTCCAACCATCCATATTCTTGTTAATAATGCGGGATGCACTAAATTAGGAACACTTGGAACGTTGAAGTTAGAAGATTACAACTATATTTTTGACGTGAATGTTCGATCTGTCTTGTTCATGGCAGAAGCCGTAGTTGGTCATCTTCCCAAGAAAGATAAAGACGGAAGTGGAGGCAGCATTATCAATATTGGAAGCATTGGCGGAAGAATGGGCTTTTCTGGAAACTCCATCTACGCCGCAAGTAAGGCGGCTATTGAAGGCTTTACAAGATGTTGGGCATCAGAGTTAGGCCCTCAAGGACACACGGTGAATCAAGTCAACCCTGGAGCAGTGGACACGGATATGCTCAAACAATATGGTGGAGGAGAGGCATTTCTTAAAATGACTCCCTTTGAAAATCGTGTTGCTTTTCCTTCTGATATCGCTGAAATCGTTACTTTTCTCGCTGAAGATAGAAGCCGATGGATCAGTGGACAAACAATTTCTGCCTCAGGTGGATTACAAATGTATTAATTTTTATGGATTTGATTTAAGGTTTCACCCAACGAAAACACCGCATCAGTCATTCCTTGTTGGTAATTCATCTGACTTATTAATGCTGCATTTAATTCCATACTAGACCAAGAGCTTGATTAATATTTAATTCTACTTCATGTTTGCATATTCAAATCAAATACTACTCCTATAGTAACTATTGTAATGATTAGACACGGTGTTACGTTTGCTAAGCTTCTTTCTTATCCTTGTTAGCATAACCGAAATTTCTGAACTGATTCATAAGGGCTACGAATATCTGGTTTATCACTAAGTAATTCGAAGAAACGAAAGTGCAGAGTCTATTTTTTTATTTTGGACTTCTTTTGGTTTGCATTCTGCAGCGCCTTACAAAAGCCTAATTGAAATAAATAATCTGAGGTAATACATTTTAAACCTATGTTATGTCACAGATGTGTCATAACCATTATACGATATTACTAATAAAGCGATACGACAATACTATTGTATTATCGAACAGCTTATAATAGAAGATAAAATGCTGAAGAAACTTACCAAAAAATTTATCTAGAATAAGAAACAAATCATCCTAATTGATCTTAAAGATATATATACCTCTATTTGAAAGCTCAAATCTTCGGATTGGAATATATGACTGCTACATATAGTCTGCATAAATTATCTAGTCAATCAGATCCCTGGAGACTAATTATTATCCATTCAAACAGTCCCTTGTAGCTAACCATTATTTCTCCACTGATTTGTTTATTCTCCTAAGGGGAAAGGCTTCATCTGTGATATCTTTAGGTTCTCTCCTACAATATTTATATTCCGAAAGTTAATTTCTTTAAGAAAGCACAGTAGAACTTAGAACTTATTACGAGCTTTTCTTTATCACCTTCAATTAAGCATTTCGAAATCCTGAAAAACTAAAATAGTGTCGGTGTTTGCCATACATAAATTTTTGCAATCATTCGCTCCATCAGAAATTCATTATTCCTGCATGATGGATATTTACGAAAGACCTAAACCAAAGTTCGAAACTTCTGAATTCCTCTGAAGAACTCTGTTCTTTACTGTTAATACGACTATTAACCTTAAAGTATAGATATGATTTTCTTGCACTCTATCGACATCAAAACCTTCATACAGTAGAAAAAAAAACTACTATTGTTGCTAGAATACTAGTCCAATCCAATCGTAAGGAATTAACTCTCTTGGTTTGATTTTGTTGCAGAAGTCAACAGAAATTATCATCAGATATAATTTAATCTTTTCACGACAATGACATTTCGCCTGAAGTAATTTACGGTTTATAAAATATTCCGAATATGTTCATGTGGTTCTATGTATAATTATTGCAATTTATATAAGTAGTTTCGTAATTTGTGCTTAGGAAAACCAAGATGAATACTAATTGTCCTAGCTATTGTTGAAATAGCTTTCTCCTCAATCAATTAATATTAAATCAGTTTATGAGAAGCATTTCTTCTCAGCGTTTAGCAAACGTAACTTGGTCATGTGAAGTTGAATAAAGTTCTTTTTTTTTACAGAAGATCGCTTTCAGCTATAAATTAAACTATATCAAAAGAAGTTAAATACATTATTTTCTTGATTGTTGCTTCCTGTTTTCTATCGCAACCACATATTAAAAGGCCAAAATCTTTGTTGAGTCACTATATGTATATCATCTGCCTTTGAAAAATAAAAATAAAAAAATAAAAAGAATTATTCAATCAATTCTTGTTAGTTGAAAGGTACCTTAGATACTGTTCCTTCTAGAGATCTACCTCTGTTTACTCACTTCCGTACTTAACATGCTGAATATCAAGAGTAATTTATGTGTTTCGAGAAACAGGGCTTTCTTTTATAGATAAAACAAAAAATTTTGTTGATAAATATTGTCTGATTCCATTAAATTTGTACATTACTACGTATTATTGGAAGCAATTCACGGTGTGAAACCAATTTGAGTTGTTACGTAATACTGACTCTTAGAAGAAATGAACGGAAACGCCAATATCATACGAAATATTCATATTAATGCATTATATAAGGTAAATATAAGCTCACTTAAAAGTCAGTAAACAAGCTACCAACGAATGAATGCGTCTATTCGCTCATTCTTGGATGAGGCTCGAGCCTTTAGAAAGCACCTTAAACGTGCTAGCTAGGTAAAGTGTTGAATTTGATAGTATTTTTGTGCAGTATAAATCGTCTAGACAAAAAAGCTACTTGAAAAGTATGGATAAAAATGCTGAGGACAGTAACTTTGCAAATGAGTGGGCATGACCTTGGCGCCTCTATCCTTAAACAATGACAAAATACATTTCAATATATTAAAAATGTTTTAAATATGGCTTCTGATTTTCTGGAAGAATCACAAGCCTAGTGCCAGCAGCAGTCAGTAAGCTTGTACCAATCTTAACCCCCAAGTATGAGTGCGATTGTGGTCGTAGACTGAACGAAATTCATAAAATTATTCTGGTTAAAGGTATTAAGAGTTGCTTGGGAAATCTGAACCTTTTCGTTACATACTGAATTAAACCGACCAAGCATCTTTAGCCAATACAGCTGAAACTCCTTATAATCTAAAGGATTGAATCCGGAGTATCTTTAACTCAGTCTATAAAAGACGATTACTATGCTTTTCCTTATCTTGTTCCGATTTGAAGATTTTACTATTCTGGTGAAATTATTTCTTATCTTTGATGTAGTGAAATAAGCTCCTAAATACGAATCATTACCTGTGACTTGCTTAGTATATTAATGTCAAATGAAGTTATGACAGCTCTTAAAGTAATGCTTATTGAAGAAGCTGGAGTAAGAGATAGACACTCAAGAGATATCCAAAGATCGAACAATTACTACTGATAGCATGGTTCTTCCTATTGAATATTCGCCTGCATTTCAGTGACTCACAGAGCTATAAATATGATATAATGAACGTATTACAGCGAAACAGAATGATCTCATAACCAACTTAGTATATATCTGGCAATTCCTGTTAAAAAAACTTTCAAATTAGTTAATAATAAAATGCCAAACAAAAGTTTTCCTCTTGAAAACAAAGTCGCCATTGTCACAGGAGGCTCCAGAGGTATCGGAGCAGCAATTGCTGAAACATTGGCGTCTTGTGGTGCCAAGGTTGCCATCACATATACCTCCGATAGTAGCAAGGAAGTGACAGAGAAACTAGTGAAGAAGATTAAGGGTTTCAATGCTCCAGCAGACGCGATCGAAATTCAGGCTGACTTACGTGATACAAAAAGCGCTAAACATATAGTTAACGTTACGCGTATAGCGTTTGGTCGTACCATCCATATTCTTGTTAATAACGCCGGAGTCAGCTATCAAGGAAGTTCCATAGGAAGTACATCTATTGAGGATTATAATAGTATTTTCGACGTAAATGTTCGAGCAGCTTTTCTAATGGGAGAAGCCGTGGCACCCCTTCTCCCCAGTGAAGGCGGTAGGATTATTAATATTGGAAGTATTGCTGGAAAAGTACCAATAAGCCATTTGCCTTTATATTGTGCAAGTAAGGCTGCCCTTGAAGGATTCACAAGATGCTGGGCTGCTGAATTGGGACCTCAAGGTCATACCGTCAATCAAGTCAATCCGGGAGCAGTAGATACGGACATGATATCTAAGTCTGGTCTAGAAGAATCTGCTAAACGTACTCCCTTTAAAAACCGACTTGGTCATCCAGAAGATATAGCATATATCGTCGGCTTTCTTCTCGATGAAAACAGTCGATGGCTAACCGGACAAGTAATAAGTGCTTCCGGTGGACTACTTATGAATTAATTCCCTAATCAGCATCATCATCCCGCTGAAGATATTTAATGAATAAGTTGTTTTATGTTTTATGAAAGAAGAAGCTCGTCTATCCTCTTTCTTTCATAGTTTCTATGACAGTGTAAGTTAGCAATGACCACTTCTTAATTATAAAACTTTGATCGATCGCTAGAATGGAGCTTATTTAATTTACATATAAATGATGTGATTCCCATATTTTATAATTAGCTTCTCCGTTCGCAATAATAAGATGCGAGGTTTCGTATCTTCTATAAACCTATGCTGAAGGTAGTTACCTCGTAAATATTAAGCTTATCTTGATTTAGTAACTGTTTATTAGATGCAGGTCCGCCCCACACAATTAAACCATTGTATACCATCAGTAAGATTGCCAACCTAGTCATTCTAATTAGGCTTAGCAAGTCAGTAGACTGAAGCTTACCAAAAATACATAGTATTTTCAACGTTCTGAGACCCGATATCTAATTTTCAGTATTTATCCTCGTATCCATTACTTGGGAGGTTACAAAGACGACTTCTTAAACAATTTATCTGACTTTTTCAAAGTTCACATATTCACCAAATAACGTTGTATCTTTATTTCTTTTCCTTCAAATATAATTTCAACTTTCACAAAATATTTAATGTTTATGATAAATACAGGGATAATCGGCTGTCGTTACTTTCAGCAGCTTAAGCGAGCTAGGAAACTTAATGCTTTCTCGGACTTACTGTTTCCTAAGTAATTAAAAGAAGCAGTCACTAATCGACTGATTTTAAGAAATAATGCGCCGATGAATTTTGTGAATAATCTGATCATAAACTTCCTTCGCACAATAGTCGCCACTTTTCTTAGGAGTTTTTTGCCATATATATATACATCGCTGAGTGAGTGCAAAAACCTCAGCAAATAGAACAAAATGACAGCCGTTCGGGATTCCAACGTCAATCATCCAAATAATAAAGACTTAACAACCCAATATCAGTTAAAAGTACTAAATGATTCGCAAAAGCAATACATACGTTCTTCCATCCCTATCCTGGAATCGAATGGTGTTGATTTAACGAAAAACTTTTATCAAAAAATGCTTGAGAACTACCCTGAAGTGCGTCCGTATTTTAATAAAGCGCATCAGACATCTTTATCTCAACCACGGATTCTAGCATTCGCCTTACTAAACTATGCTCGAAATATTGATGATCTTGCTCCGTTATCGGGATTTATTGATCAAATCGTAGTGAAGCATGTCGGTTTACAAATTAAAGCAGAACATTATCCTATAGTTGGAAATTGTTTATTGGCTACGATGCAGGAAATGCTTGGGAAGGACATTGCTACTCCTAGTTTTTTAGAAGCTTGGACTATAGCTTATGGAAACTTGGCAAAGATTCTAATTGACTACGAAAAGAGGGTTTATGAAAAACAACCATGGAACGGCTTTGTTGAATTTGAGGTGGTAAATCTTATTGACGAGTCTTTGGATGTAAAGTCGGTTTATTTGGCCCCAAAGAACAAAGAGTTCAAAATTGCTTCTGCTTATCCAGGTCAATATATAACTATTGCTTGGAAGATACCGGAGTTGCCTCATGAAACTCTCCGAGAGTATTCTCTATCTAAACATCCGGATATTCAACATAATATGTACCGCATATCTGTACGCCGCGTCAAAGATGGTGTTGTTTCTAATTATGTCCACAACCAATTGAAAAAAGGCGATTTAGTTGGGGTTAGTCCACCAGTCGGTAACTTCAAATACAGAAAGGTGGAAGGAAACCATAAAAGCCCGGTCCTATGTTTCGCTGGCGGAATAGGTATAACTCCGATCATATCTATCATTGAAACCGCTTTACTAGATGGCAGAATGGTTGTTTTTTGTTTTTCTAATAGAACATACTCATCTCGACCTTTTAAGGATTGGCTTTTACAAATTAAGGATGAGTATAAAGATCAAATTAAACTGAAAGAGTTCTTTTCGCAAGAGACTCATGTTCGCAAAGAGGAAGTTATTGACGAGTTAATGACGCGCGTTTTGCTTCGTGCGGATTTTGAGAAGCTTATTTCTGCCGATTGTGACATATACATGCTTGGACCCAATAGCTACATGCGATTTATTAAAGAAGAACTTCTGCAGCTCGGAGTGAAGTCGAATAAAATAGCAACAGAATTTTTTGGACCGTACTCTCCTTAATTGTTTTGTGCATACCATATACCTGATAATTTTATGAAATTCCTATCGGAAGGATTTTAAAAAAAGAGGCTCAGACTCTGGCAAGCTCTTGCTTATGCTTTTGTTGAACGTAATATATGTATTATCCCGAAGGGCATCCGCCCTTCGGGAATATCATAATTGCTGGACACTGAGTATGCTTTAAATTTGAGAAAAAATGAATTGAAGCATAGCAACGTTTGGCAATAGGGAAAAAAACTACCTTCCTTTGTGCACCGAATGCATTCAGATACTTTCGTTAATATCTACCCATTCCATTAATAAAAGTATACTTTAAAAATAGAAAAACTTTTAACATGAAGATACTCGAATTCGATATTTCCTTGATCTTGTATTCATAATGTTTCAACGATTCATTGGGCTTAAAAAAAACATGCGTTTTGATGCTTTTGAAGAACACAGAGTAATTGATCTTGAGGGTTCTTGACCGAAATGTTAATTGCAGTCATACATCAAGAAATAAAGGAAGAGAATCTTTGGGAGTTTGGCGTGTTACCTTTTTCACGATAAAGACCTAGAAAGTAGAAAGAGTTAAGGCTCATACATCTCGTGTAACGATTTAATTGAAATTTTAGATTCGAAGAATTGCCAAATTGATTGTTTTTGTTATTCTTCAGGGTTTTGTTGAGAAAGCTCCAGCATTACAGCGATTATGACTGAACAACGTGTCATGAACCCAAGTTGGCACACTTAATATAGACGGAAAGTCATTAAAATATTCAAGTAATACTCACAAGTCAAGAACGTTAATATGAGCAATACAATTTTCTTTAGATATCCAACATTGAATCTAGCACCATCATTAGTCACGATCCCACTGCTAACAGTATAGATAAACGGGAACTTTTCCTTCTATATGATGAGTTTATTAGGAAGATAGAAAGATGTTTGGTTTGCACAAGCTATCAGTCTCCCTTTCCCCCTAAAGAACCACACACATGTTGCCGGTGAAAAAGAAAGATGCAGTCTTTAAAAAATTTATTATAAAAAAAAAAATATAGAGTAAATAGTTTGAAATCATAATACCTCTCACTCATATCTGTTGATGAAAGACGAAATTACCGAATTTCTTACTACAAAATACTTACTTTAGCTAAAGATTGGCACAATCAAAATACCTTTTTATTTCAAATTGTTTACTACTTCGTATCCTGAGTTTATCCCGGCTCTTCTTTTCATGATGAGAAATTGTCTCCTTCATACTGGTGTTACTGTTTGTGTCACTGTCAATCTTTTTTGTTACAGAAGCATTGTACTCGAAAAAAAAGTAAATAATAATTATAAGAATCTGCTTTCGTACTATAGTAATCACATAATAAGATATGGGAAATCCATGTATAAGGAAAGATGAAATTCTCGCTAATTGGGTTAACAAGATACACCGTAAATACGGAACACACCTGAAACTCTATACGTACAACAAAACTATCAAAAGCAAATAGTCTTTCGTCTTCAATTTTAACGAGTTTAGTTGCTAAATATTCCATTTTGTACGTGCTATTTGGTTAACGTTATTAAAACTGAAGAGGAAGTGCATTGTACGAGTGTTAAATTGGAAAACAAGGTTGGGCGTTTAGAATATCAATTTTGGGAATTGATAAAAGGATTTGGAACTTAATATTGCGGTATTTTGACTTCTTTTAGCTAATTTTGTACTTTTTGCTTGGTTTCAATGATTATCCAAGTCTAAAGTTTGTCTACGTCTATTCATACAAATATTCGGCAGAAATTTGGAAATCTCTAAATCTCTAACAGTTCTCGTCATAAAGAACATTTTTTGGTTCGTGGATTATTCAAATTTCAAAGAAGAGAGCTCGTTGCTTTCAAGGTTTGGCTTTTGTATTCGTCTGCTTCTTGAAATTTTGCTTAGGTGTCTTGATTTTTGTATCTTCGAATTTGTGGTGCTTGGCTTTGGACTGCGTTAGGATTTACTTAAATCTAAGGGTTGTAATAGCTGCTTCTTTAAATAATGACAGAGTATATGGATATGGAGTCTTCGTCGAATTCTAACTCGAAACCCCAAAATTTTGCAGAGACAGCTGCAGATTCACTTCATCCGAAAGAAAGTTTAGATTATTATATATACGATTACTTTGTAAAGCACAAATTTCAAGAAACTGCTAAAGCTTTTTATAAGGAATCTAAGGTACAGGTTTCATCAAATGATGAACAAAATACAACTGAAGTTCCTTCTGGGAATAATGAAGATAACAATTTACAGAAGGATGCTTCCCAATATGATCAAACTCTTTTTGGTACAGCGAATGGCAAACCTGAGCATTTGGATTCATTTAATATAAATTTACCTTCTAAAGCGAATCCAACTCCAGATTCTCAAAAGAATGAGAATAAAAATTCTTCCATTCCTTTGCCTACCCCGTCTGTTGCTATTGATATTCCTGAAGGCTTTCTCGTTGAATGGTTTAATATTTTTTGGGACGTTTTCAGTGCCCGTGTTAGTCGGGTTAATAGCTCTGCTCATTTGTACGATCCTCAATTCAACAGATCAGTATATAGAGGTCAAGGTTACTCTACTTCGGCATCTGTCCCTACGAACGGACCACATATGCCGTCATCTGTTGCCAACCCATTAAATTACACTTCTACAGAATCGAAAACTTCCGAAAATAAACCGCAGTTACCTTTTAGTTCAGCGATACCAAAGTCTGAACCAATAACGGGAGGAAACAACAAACCGTACGTATTACCGTCACGAGCTGTCCCTCTTTCTGGTCCTTCTAATATGAGCCATCCTGATAAATCACAAAAGTACGGATCCTTGCTTCCAGCTGGTACTGTGCCTAATCCTGCCGTTCCTTACTCGCTAGGTACACCTGCTTCCTCAATTCCTCCTGGTTATCCAAATACCTCCGTATTAGCAAATAGTCCACCTAGGTCCTATGATAACAACAGTCATGTTTATTCTGTAGGTCAGGGCATGAATCCGAACTCTTCTAGGAATGCGTTTTATCCTCCTACGCCTGCTCAAATTCATCAGTTAAAGTCTCGACAAGAATACCTTCAACGCCAAAGTAAACAAATGTCTGAGCCAGCCGTTAATTTTAATCAGGCTGCTTTTAAAGAACCTCCTCAGATGCAGTCTAATGAGCAATCGGCGATGAATTCTGCATCTGGTATGGGTAAAAAGAAGATTTCTGATCCCAAGGCTTTGTACAATGCTAACATAGCAGCTAATCCTACTGCAAGAAATTCGGCCTCTCCTATAATTACTCAAGCATCTTCTGGTATGGGTGGCGGTTCTTCACCTTTTTACCCATATCAAAATAATACGAGAGAGACAGCTTCAGTTCCAACCATAAAGCCGTCCCCTAATATAATGATACAGCCTCGTTATCCTGCAAACTCTGAAGCTTTGGTCAATGATATGCAAAAATATCGTGCTCAAAATAGCGTCGACGGCATGCCTCCTCATATGCCGCAAAATACAATTGATCTAAATAGCAAATATGGAAGCAATCCAGCTATAGGTAACCGACTTCCTTCACAACATCCTTATTTGCCCAGTTATTATAGGGGACAACCCTCAATGTCTAGTCCCCATCCCCAAATGTATGAAGGAAACGCCGCCAATCAAGGTTCAGTGGAGTATGCAAAAGCAAGGGAACTCGCAATGAGAAGAGGAACTCCAAATATGTCCGCTCTTCCAAAGGATGTGCCGGTATCTGGTGATGCTAATAATGTTGATCTTGGGAATCCCTTGACAGATTATCATATGCAATTGATGATATTGGAAGAGCAAAACAAAAAGAGGTTGCTGATGGCCCGTCAAGAGGGCGAAAGAGAATTTCTTTCCCCACAAACTCATGAGCACTTTAATCATGAGATAAAAAATAGTCAACTTAAATTAGCAGCTGAAGGACCATCGCCTCTTCATCCTAAGCCTACTGAAGAAATGACTACGCAAGTTAAAGGATCTGATGTAAGTACAACGGGACTTCTGCCGTCCCATCAAAAACAACCTAGTCTTCCGGCTCAACATCAGTATATGAATGTTCCACCAAATGAACAATGTAAGTATTTAATTCTGGTGTTTGAATTCTAACTTTTACATAGCGAACATCATGATGTCTCAATTTTTGAATCGTTCAAAACAGCCCGAAACGCCCTTAGGTGCTGAAGATTTTGGAGATCCAAATTTGACAAAGAAGTTCTCCTCAACAAATACGCCATCAATGAACGAACAGGATAAAATGTCTCTCGATAACCCTGAAAAATCGAATCCATGGCATGTGCAGAATAGCGATAACAACTTACTGGATGCAAAGGAAAAGTCGGATCATCAGCCACAATATCCTCAATCTTCCCAGCCGGAATTGCGTTCGAGTACTACAGCTTCAGGTAATCCAAACTCTGATTCACAAGCATTTCTGGAGCCGGTTAGAGATAATCATAGTTTCCAAAAAGATGCAATGCGTTCCTCAGATATAGTATCGAATGGGTATCCTTCTATGAGTGATTCTGTTCAGCGGGCTCCGATGACTTCAGAAGGAACGCAGCAAAATGGAGCAGCTACTTCTGATGCAGAGATGAATGCTCATAAAGATCTCCAGAACACTGAGCGAAAAGAGGATGGTATGCCTGAGAAAGGCAATGCAGGCGAAGATGACAAAAATGGGACTAAGGATGGGCTATTTAATGGATCTACGGATAATACGTTTAATTATGGATCAAAAAATGATTCTAATGCCGAATTGTTAAACGATTTCGACTTTGAAAGTTTTTTGAATGATGCCGGTGATGACTCTACGCAGGTTTTCTACTAGAATCCTATTGTGTTTCGTCCAAATCATGGGATACATTCTTAATTCAAGGGCGACAACATTGCTTTCATTTTAAGTGATTGTTGAAAAACATTCTAGAAATGTGTATAGTGTATATTATTTAATTTGATACGAATTCTCAAAATATAGTTGGTTTAGTTTTTATTTACAGATGATTGTTCTTGGACCGCGTATCATAAAATTAGTTTGATCTATCTTCTATTATTTCTAATCGTTTTAGGCAACGACGGTTTTTATCATTTTCAGTACACTTCACAAAGCATGTATAATTGGTATTTTCTAAGGCATAAGGAAAAAATTTAACATTTATCTGTAGCTAGATAAGCAAACTTAGCATGAAAATATTCTTGCTTAAGAAAAGGGGAGATGATGATTATTATAAGTTATCCTTGTTCATTTAGCCATACCTTATGATAACTTTTTCGTATACAATGGCTAAAACGCTGCATTCAAGAGAAGGGATTTAATCAGTAGTAAAAACACAGCAAGTAAGAACATCAAAGATTTTAGCGTGATTCTCTAATTATCTTGTTTGGGTAACTTGGAATCAATTTCCGTCTCCAACTTATCAAGGTTCTCGCGATGGGATTTTAACTGCTCTTTCAGCTTTTTGAGTTGGTCAAGTTCAAGATCATGAATAAATTGATTTTCTTTGGCCTTTCCACGCTTGGAGAAAGGACCCTCTCTAGAAGAGGTTGCGTTGCTCAAGGTGGGATCCGTGGAATCTCCGTCACTATTATTGCTGGCCATAGTTCTGACCCCTAACATTCTCCCTTGAGACAGTTGAGGAATAAATGAACGACGAAGAGTAAGTCTGTACATATTGCAAATTGAACTCGTTGGCTATATGAAGTAAATGAGATGGGGGAAAGTTAGGTTGCTTTAGGAGCGGGATGTTATGTGAAAACATATACGTAAGTGAGCCAGTGTTAATATGATGTTTACTTTTAATATAATAATTTTATTTACGAAGACGTAAACAAAGGATTTTTTCTTTTGATTACCTTGATTACTATACAATTAAAATAAGTATAATTTTTTACATTTTACAAATGAATTTATTTTTGATAAAACTATGCATTTTAATACTGGTGACGATGAAAAACAGTTGGTTGGCATTCATTGAATGAATATGTTTTTTTTGATTTTTTATTCATAACAAAAAAAATAGGAAAGATTGGATTTCTATGCTTGTAGAAAACGTTGTTATTTTATTATTTACAAATGAAAGTGTATAATCATGATTAGAAAAGACGAACAATTTGTTTGTATCGTTTCCCATGTTAGTCTAGTATATATTTTCCTTAACAATCACTTGAATGAAAAATCCTTACTAAATGGAATTTAATATTTTATTAAATTACGAAAAAAAGACGAGATAAAGAATTTGGCTTAAGTTGAAGAAGAAGGTCTTCGTGTTTGAAAGCATTTTGTTTTATATACCAGACCACGTATCAAGCTTTACACCACTATGTGAGTAGAAGTCTTTAACAAGAAGAAAGCCAGTAATTCTTTTAAAAAGACACTTAGCAATAAAAAAAGTAGGCTTTTTTTATACCTTCAAACGAGAGGCGGCCCTTACCACTTGCATTTCGAAATTTGACAGATGATGTAATGCAAAATTAGTTTTATAGAATTATGACTAAGAGTAGCTTAATTTTAAGAGGTACTGATTTCACCAAAATACATCGTGTTGAAAGTGTTGTTGAAAGCATAACCAGAGTGCTGAACACGTTGAGAATTAAACTCAGATAAAAAACATAAGCTACATCGTTGACTACTTTCGTATTCATACGTTCGTCGTCTGCACGAAGAAAAAAGAAAAAGAAATCTTTCACTAGATTTTAGCAACATCATTCAAGAGAATTTCCTTCTGTTGGACACGTTTATACAATGCCTGCTGAAAAGGTAGAACTAAAAGATTATAAGAGAGTAGCTACTGTTTTGGCAGAAGCATTCTATCACGATCCAGTACACCTTTACTTTGCTGGACCTGAAAATGGGGAACAGTATGCAAGATTAATTCAAGATTGCTTTGAATATATTGCTTATGCAGTCTTGATGCGTGGCCATGTTTATCAGGTGGATGACTTCTCCGGCGTTGCTTTATGGGCTGGTCCAGGTCAAAGAATTGATGATTGGTATACTATTTTCAGAAGTGGTTTATGGAGATTAAGTTATAAGTTGGGTGCAGAAAATCGTCATCGTTTTTTCAATGAGCTGATACCGTTACACAATAGAGTGATGCCAGAAGCCATGGCAGGTCGAACTCACAATTTTTGGTACCTTATGTTCGTAGGCGTAAAAGAGAACAGACGAGGAAAGGGATACCTTCGGAGTCTCATTCAACCAATTTTGGAGATTGCCGACAAAAACAATCTTCCCTGCTATCTCGAATCTACTCATCCCAATAATCGTCCAAGGTATGAGCATTTTGGCTTCAACGTCGTTCAGTCCGTCCATATAAAGGAGGGACTTGACAACATCCCTATAGATGTTATGGTTCGGGAGCCAAATACTTTCAATGGGTTAGGATAGACGAGCGAAATTTGAAGGTTTGACTAACAGAATACGGTTTGTTTCGTCATCTCATCCAAACGCAACCTCTTGCTCTATAAAGTGTTGTGGTTTACCTTAATTCTCTAAGTAAGTTAGCATAAAGTTGAATGAATATAAAAGGATATCAGATGTCAGTTCACATTTTCGAACTTAATAAGAAAGGGAGGTTTTACTCATTCCATTCTTCTATAAATGACCTGCTGAGCTTAGTATAGGAAAAAATCATATCGTTACACTAGGATTGTTCATAGATAGCCAGTTGAATAGTTGAGGAATGCAAAAATGACATTTTTTTTATAAAAATCTAAAGGCTAAAAGAAGAAGGGTATGTAAAATTCATCGTGTCTTTTTTTGTTGTAAGAAGACTGCTTAAACCGATACCAAGAACGGTATAGGGAATTTAGACAGGAAGAAGGGGGGAGGGAAGGAATGTTAAGTGGATATATTAAAACAGAGAGAGGAGGGATATTAACGGATAGGGTGGCTTTGCAAAAACATTAAATATGTAAGCGTCTTCTCATCTCTTGACGGTAATAAGCTCTTTCTTCTGTTGATCGCTCGAGAGCGCCAATATTTTCACGAGCGCGTCGAACCAAATAAGGGAGTACTTGATAGATAGGTCCCCAAGAAACATATTTGGCAACGTGGAATTCAGGAATTTCACCTCTCGGGTAATTTGTAAGTGCGTAAGTAATATCATCTGACATTCCCAACAATTGAGCTATATACAAAGAGGTCTTGCTTGTATCAATCTTCTTCTTCTCCAAGAGATCCAAGACTTTACAAACGGAGGACTTGTTGTGGGTGGCAATCATAATACCCCATTTACCTTGACGAGATTTTGAGGGAATTTGAGAAGCCCCTTTGTTTCCAGGAGCTGCTCTGGATGCGCCCAAAAACAAAGACTCCATAGCAGCATTATAGTCACGATCAGTGTCCTCTTTCCTATCATGGATTAAATGACGAGGTTCTGAATTAATGTAAGCGCCACGGACAATCTTTGCACCCATTAACCAATTTTCAAGAGCACTTTGTCTCATGTGCTCATTCAAGATTCCCTTTGTCTTTTTCAAGTAAAGTTGATAAGTGTTATGTACGATAGCTTCTTGTTGGTTGAATTTTTTCATCAAGTCCAAAGAAATGGAATGGATGGTGTCTTGGAAGTAAGTTTGTTCTGCATCAATGAATAAAAGAACACCCTTTTTCTGGGCATATTCACAAAGCTTCTCCGAAAACGACCAGAAGCGGTGGAGCTCATCCTGTTCATAAGAAGAAAAAGAGGGATTATCATTGAGCATTTCAGAAAAGTTAGCAGCGGGTTGATTGGCAGAGTTATTCAATATAGCATTGAAGCGGAACAAGACTAAGGGGTTAATGAATGGGGTTAACTTGATAGCACAAGTAGAGTTTTCAACCTTGGATGCCAAGTCGATACTGTAGAGATAAGAATCAAAGGCCTCTTGGGCAATATTTTGCATTTCTTGCTGAACTGGTGGAGCAGGAACCTTAATGTTTTCGGGGACTGTATTGGCGGTGGAAACAAATTGACGAGGGTCAATGTCACTGGGAAGATCAATTTCACGAGAGGAATTAAGACAAGGAGCAATGCCAGAAGCTTGAAGTGATTGCATGTTTTGAATGAGCGCAGCGGGCGTTTCACCTCCGCAGAAATGGCGATAGAAAGTACGACGGCAAAATGGGGCATAAAGGAACGAAAGATGAAGGGTATCACATAAAGTCATTGCAGAAATCGAGGTCTTTACCAACCAAGCTCGAGAGCAAATTTCGTAGACAAAAAGGCCACGGGCGAGATCACCAAGAGAACGATGACTCAATTCTTTGGAAAATCCTTTTTGGAAGAAGGAAGCTTCAGGCTCATTTGTCAAACCCATGCTATTCAGAGAGATGGCAGCACCCGCGCCAACACCCAAAAGGAGTTTGCCGTGACGAAGGAAACCAGGTCGCAAGCGAAAAAAGTGCATATTTTTCTTTTTTTTTTAAAAAAAAAGCTATGATGATATATATGAAGTCAAAAATGAAAATGATAAAAAGCAATCCCTTTGTGATCGAGTTTAACAGCGCGTGTAAGAAGAAGAAAAGCGAATTATCGTTTCGTCCAAAAGTTTTTTTTTTCTTTTTATTATTATTTTTCCTTGTATTGTATTCTCAATTGTATTTTGTTTTGACAATACAGGAAAATAGAATAACTATTACTAGATATTATTAATTATTAATATTAAGGAGTATTGTTTTTATACAATGGTCCCTGTTCCTTTTCAATGTCAATCCAACACTAGATAGTAGCTAGTAGTAAGTAGAAAGTAGGAAGGAATCACTTGTATTCGATGTATAGAAAAAGAACAAGTTCGTATATAACTTTCAAAGAACGTTTCAAGAACCTACTTTTTCTATATCGCTTTTAGAATCTGTTTTTGTATGGCCGATATGTAGGATCCAACAAGAACAACAATTAAGCGTATAGAAGAAGAGTAAGCAATAGAATAAGAGGAAAATTGAAATGAAAGAAACAAAGAAAAATAATGCACCAATAATAGCGTAAAACTCAACCGAGAACCTTTGCATATATACCTTTTTCTCTTTCATGTAAATACTGATGACCCGTTAGATTGATAAAAACTATCAGGAACGGGCCCCATTATCAGCAAGTAATATGTTGGATAAAATATTGGATCCTCATTATAGAGTATCGTAAGCAACGAGACCGATCAATCAAATAATACTCTGTAATCGACCATACATTTGTATCCCTATGTTTATGTGTTTAGAATAACAATAAACAAAAACATAAACATGTTTTTCTTTTATATGATTCCTTTGCTTTGCTTTTTGTTTCGATACATGAGGATAACAATGTATGAGCGAAAAAAAATTGCCTTGGTTACTTCGGTTCCTCTTGTCTTGTTTTGTTTGCGTTTATCGTAGTTGTAGAAATCGCTTACATTGCGATTATCCGGCTTATAGATAAGCTGCTTGGTGAAGAAAGAGAACTCCTTTCATACTCTGACACAAAACGTAGATGTGTTGATGATAGGAGAAACGATGATGTTTAGGAAGGATAGAGAGAAACGAGAACAAAATTCCTTGTAAAAAAAAAGAGAAAAGAAAAAAGAAAAAGAGGAACAAATGTATAAATTGTTTTCGAGACGAATTGAACCATCATTTTTTTGTTTTATAGGTGTTTGGTTGACTTTCAGTCTAACCTTGTTAGTCTATAGGCATTTTCATAAGCGTATAAATCAACAGTTGGAAGAGTGTCCGAGTGGTTATGGAGCTAGTTTAAGGCACTAGTGCGAAAGCTCGTGGGTTCGAGTCCCACCTCTTTCATTACCTTTTTTGAAACTTTTTTCGAAATCCTCCTCGAAATTGAAGCCATTTAAAAAGTATCTATTAAAGTAGTGCCAGCTTCTCGAATAACTAGTGAACTCTTGGTGGAAGGTGGGTGATTGTCATATCCTATGAGAAAAATGAGATCCCCCTTGAGTAGATAGAGAGTACAGGCATCGGGCATTCCATGGGGTCCTACTTAATTCTTTCTTACGGCTTGTATCTTTTCTTCTTTTTTTTTTTTCTTTTTCTTTTTCTTTTTTTTTTTTACGGACAGTCGGTCATCTCTATTGTTCGTGTTGGATACTGCCTTGCATAAGAAAAAGCAATACCATTCACAACTTGTGATCGCTGCTGGTTCGAATTGCAAAGAGACAAGGACCCTCAAAGTGTAATTGACGTTAATGGGATCCTTTTTGATTTAAAGGGGTCATCCTCTTGATGAAAATTCATTGCCTATTGAGAAGCTTGCTTCGTACAACCATTGTTGTCAAACATCATTTCACATCTTTCATATATCAATTATCATATCAGTCTAGATATATTGATACGTGAATTGCTCAGCAAAGCGCATTCAATGAAACCCAGATGATCTTTTGAACGTTCGCGCAAGGTCAACTTGTCGACAGCTCAACTTTAGCACTCTCTAACATTCCCTCTCAAAACGAAAACTAAAGCGTTTTTCCTCTTATTTACAGTGTTTTTCTTGATTTTTGGTTTGGTGGAAACTTGCGAGCAACCCTTTACTCAGTCGTCGCATATACCTTTGGAGGAATGGTATTACATACTACTTCACTTTCTTGAATCATGAAATATTTAACGGAAAGTCAGCTAAATCACCTTCGGGATTATTTGGATGAACAACTATTAAATGTTTCTCAAAAATTCCAAAAAAAGTAAGATCGTGTCATGCTCAAAAGCTCTTTCCAACAACCAATTCCGTCGAGCCCTAGCTAACTGAATATGTAGATTTCTTCCGGGTGGCTTTCAATCACTAGAAGATTTAATTCATGATATTGAGCCATATTTTCAAGTACTCGCAGCCATGCCAATGCAAAGAGACTCTTTCTTGGCCGTCAACGCTACTCTACGAGGATTGGATTTTTTCCTTGATGCAATTGTTGCTTTTCCTCCAGCACCTGCAGCCATGTTTCAAACTTTTGCTCTTTTGGACAGCTTATGTCTCAAAATCGTTCAGCATGGAAATCTTTCTACTACAGATGCGATCCGCATTAAAAGCCTTTTGGAGAATGCTCGTATGGTGGTCATTTCCAAACTCGCTGATATTCAAGGATACGAACTTGAATGCTCTTCAATCTTTGAAAAAACACTCAACGATATTGACTTTTGAAATGTCATATGCGGCGAGCTACCGTTTTTTTTTTTTTTAATTTGTCTACCAGGGAGCGAAATAAGCCTAACTAGGGCTATCATTTCTTCAATCATAACTCAGTTCTTTTATTTACTTATATATCGTTGTCCGGAAATTTGTTGCACGAGACATTGAGTATATCTACCAATAGAACAAACCAACTTTGACATTACTTCTTTCGTTTTTAAAAATGGCTAGCCAAAAATGGAAATATTTAGTCTCTTCTTAAAACGTGCAAATCAAAATGCAGGACGTTTTTACTTTTACTCTTGCTCCAAGTCTTTTTATTTATTTATTATTCTTTTCGCTTTGTTTACGTCTTCATGTTACCTACTGCTACTGTTACTTATGATGAAATTGCCCGGCGTCATTATTTTCTGTTCTTCGAACAAACTGAAAACAAAATCAATTGCTATCTGATCCATTTTCTATATTTTTCTTTAAAAATTCTCATTTTAAAGGTTTTCTTTTTTTATTATAAGCAAAAGAAAAGAAACTTAGTTGTTTGTTTACGTTAAAAGGGACACATATAACAAATTTGATTGCTTCTATGTACAAATCAGCAATCTGTACACAAAACCTCTATGAACATATTCATTCCGAAGACACGGCGGCCAACTTTTGAAGTCCATTTAAAAATCCAAGATTTGTCAAACATTCCTTTGGTCACTGGACTTGCCTTCATAAAATGGAACTTGGATGGCGTTCATACTCGTGAGAGCAGCGGACAAACAAAATGGGAGCCTGTTTTGGAGCACAAAGTTGTATGGGTTTACGACACAACAATAGCAGTTCGGTTTGTCATTGACCAGACCAATACCCTTCGTGAACGGTTTTTGAATTTTCAAATTTACAGTGATTCTCACAGCAGTTCTGGAATAGTAAGGCTCGGAAGTTTAAAGATTAATTTGGCAGAATATGTAGGGGTTGGGATGGATTCTCGCAAATACCTACTCTCTGACAGTAAAATAAATGCTACTCTTCGTATAGGTATTGGATTAAAACAACTTTCAGGGGCCAACAATTTTCACGTTACAAAAAAGCTAGGAAAGCCTCAAGTATTTAGCGGTTTGACCGGTTTATTGACAGAGGGAAAAGAATTAAAGCGAAGGGACGATGAAGCAGCGATTGCTCCTGGTCTTGCCTCTAATTGGGCTGAAAAGATGTTAACTTCTATTAAAGACTTTAATCAAAAGGCTAGTATGTTTCATATGCATACAAAAAATAATAAATACGATACTAAACAAATCGTTGATGATATTTTTTTTGGTGGATCTGGTTGGGCCGAAAGGCCTGTACTATCGGATATCCCAGATGGTACAACCGATCCTAGATTGGTTGCTTTGGAAATCCGTCAAAGAAGTTGGGTTTTTCCAAGTGAAAAAGAACAAGGTAAACCTTTCTTTTAGACTGTACTTCAATTTACGTTTATCGCTTTCCTTATTATTTATTAGTATATAAAAGACTATTCATTTTTAATAAACCCGAAATCCTTTTTTAAGACTATAAGACCAGCTATCTCAAGTATAAGTACTCTGAACTTTTTACCTAAAGTTAAATGATCCATTGTTAATTCAATAACAGAAATCTGGATGAGCTTCTATCATTCTCATCAATTTATGGACGTCGTCTAAAGAGACATTGACATGCTTCGCTACCTGAACGATTCTAAAAATGACATACCATACGTTAGGGTCTGAAGTACGGCCTAATGCACCATCAACGTGTACGTTAGTAAAGCATTGCTTGATCGATTCGATTCCATCTTGAGCCCAACGTCGTAGTTCTTCGCTAGATGGTGAAGCATAATACAAGAGATCCTGTAATTTCTGATAGTCCGAATAGTACAAATTCTGACGTTCCGTTTCAAACAGTGCAGAATCGCGTATTAATACACTTTTAAGTTGTTGGGAGGCTTTTTCAAATCCGTTATGAACAATGATTCGTTTATTCACACAAGCTTGAAATTCTGATGAACCTGCGAATGCTTCTTTGGTTGCTTGCTTCCACAAGCTCCATACTTCATTGATACAAAGATCAGATACTTGTAAAACTTCACAAGCGTATGCTACAGCATCTTGTCGGAGTTCTTCGTCATCATCGTTCAAAACGTCCCCGAATATTAATGGTAGTATACAAAATCCGGTAAAACTAACTGTATCTGAGCTCTTAGGAAAGCTGATTCCAAAATGAATTAGTGAGCTTAAAGCAGCCTTTCTGGTAGAAAACGCCATGTATTCATTTGTAAATTTGAGAAGAATATCAACCCAACAATAGTAATAATTCGAAAATTCAACGTTACCCTCCACGAATAATTGTTTGAGGTATGAACCCAATAATATCAAAAGGCTCTCACGTACCGGTAAGCTCTCATTTGACTGTATAACCTTAATCATCTTTGCACAATCCAACATCATGGACTTGTAATTTTTCGCTTCTAGAAGATCTGAAAGCAAAGCAAGAGCAGGTGCACGGAGCTGACTCCACTGGTGTTCTAAGGATAGATCCACCAAAGCTTGCATTATTTCCGGATTATTTACTATAACCCTTTTTCTTGGATGATCCAATATGTGGTCTAGTGTTGCAATTTGAACTTCATAAAACTCGTATCTAAGTAACTTCGAAACCAGAAATCCGATAGAATGGGTATCGCTATGTATAGAAAACTCCTTTAAGTTTTGCAAGAAGATTTCTGCGGCTGTCTGCAGATGAATAGGCAACCCAATGAAGCTGTGTCCATAGAGAGGCCATGACTTCTTTTCAAACAGGATACGCTTGCAATAATCCATAGTCATCCTTCTCAATTGCTGCAGTCTTTTAGCATCCCTATCGACGTGTAGCATAAAGTAATTTTGAATAATTTCCAAAAATAACTTTTTGATATAAAAGCTTCGTTTGTTTGATGTAATTTCAGAGAAACAACTCAGCAAAGTCAAGGACACTTTGTCAAAGAATACATTTTTTGAATCTCCTGTTAAGTTTGATAACAAACCGGCCAGCATTGCTCGAACGGTCAACAAACGACCGTGCAGCTCATTTTGCGTTAGAACTTCAACATTTTTTAACTGAGTAACAACAAACTCTGTCAAATGCGAGCCATCAATTAAGCAAGTTAGTGATAAAGCTGCAATCTCTCGGACCTTGCAAATTTTACTAGCTGTACATTGTAGTAACAACGGCTCAAATTCCTTTACACCTTCCCACTCCTCCTCATTTGGATAGGTATAAGCATATTGTAGACGAGAAAACAAATTCAGAATCGGATACAAACCCGTACTTGCCTGATTATTAGAGCGCAAAGTATTAACACTATTTTGTAGCTCCTTTAACAAATACGGCCTTAATGAAGGGAACTTACTAAAAAATGTCTTCGTTGAAAGACCTTTAGTGTTTCCAAGGTTAACTACTCCCTTGGGGCGTTTATTACCAAACGATCTATTCATCAGCGCTGTGAAAAGCATTACACTGCAATTCCGAATGGGCCACAGTTCATGGGAAAATCCTTCAATAGCCAACGCAATAGCTGGTTCCAGATATTCCAATGAAATAGATGAAAGTCGATGCTCTGTAAATATTGTTTTAAGACTATTCATAGCATGCACTTGTGGAAGTTCAACTTTTCCAGCATTTGAGTCAGCCACATTTATTTTTTCTTTAGCCAAATCAATTAGGGTCAAAATAGTTTTAGATAACAAAGCTTTATTTTTATCTTTGCCGGCCACCAGAATGCCGGTAATAGAAAAGGGAATACCACCACTTCTCCGAGTAATAAATGATGACTTCTCTTGGACGACATCTATGTTTTTTTGTAACCAAGGAATTGGCATTCGAGATAAAGTTTCATCTTTCATAGCAAATAAAAATGAACAGTAGCTTACAAAGCAAGGATATACACTAGTGAAAGCTCCACGATGCCTAATTTCCCAAAGCCAACTCATCATCAAAAAACCGTAATGATCCAAACTTGAATAATTAAAAACATCCGGGTAGAAAGAGTTGCATTTGATAAGAATCATGGATAATAAGGATGATATTTCCTTGATACTTCTCCACGAATAACTTAGAATCAGCTGAGCAGGGGTATCTTCCAAATTTTCGGACACTCCACTATCTTCTTGGCCTTTGGGTAAATTTCCTTCAGGAGAATCATCACAAAGTATATCTTTAACAAGCAACCAGACAGACTCGGACAATTGCAAAATTTCGATAATTAAACTCTTCCATTCATTATCATTATTTTTCAAAAAGGAAAAAATAGACGAACTAGAAAATGTATAAGATAATTGGATCAAATATCCTTGGATTGGATAACTAATAGCAGCTTGAAGTAATGATTTTCTAGCAGCTTGGACATTTCCTTGTAGAAGATCTAAAATTCTCCTTAAATTTTTGTAGGTACTTCCTGGCTGTAATTTCTCCATAAAATGATTACAAAGGCATATCGTCTTAGCACCACCTTCACATTCATGAACCCTGACAGAGTTGAGTAATCGAAGACCATGGTCGAATAAGAACCGTAAATCTTCTGAAGTCGCATGACCAGGTAAATCCTTATAGGATAGCAAAATGTTTAAACTAAGATCACGAATAGTATCATAAGGATCTATCAACCGATCAATTAAAATTCGAGTTAAATCCTTGTTTAAGATTTGAATTTGAAATGGAAAAGAATGCTGTCTTTCTTTCATCATTGATTCTTCTACCAATCCATCCAATCCTAAAGTCACCAATGCTTTAAGAAACCCGAGAGAGGAAAGCACTTGTTGGTAGTTGCAAGTCGGGTGTAAGTATCCAATACATACAGAAATAAAATGCTCCAAAAACCTTTGAGATCTTTCGATGATTATAGCATCATCAGAAATGGAAGGGCTGCGTTTGTATCTAATGTTTCTTTGGAGAGCATGACAAGAAGCCCGTATTCTGACAAAAAAGTCATGCATTGATTTTAGGAGTATTTGTCTAGTATCGGAATCGGCTATTCCAAAAGCGAATTGAATTCTCGATTCAATGCAATCAAATTCCTCAACAGTCAAAGGAGTAGATATATTTGGACAAAGTGCAATTAGATTAAAACAAGCAAGTTGTATTTTTGCATCTTTATGTAATATAAGGCTTCGAAGGAATGAATGTTCATTGTTGAGATCAAGGTGCTGTATGAGCTTTCCATCTTTAGCAATCTTTAGTGCAAACAGACAAGCAGCATCTTTCGCATCCTTCGAAACATCTGGATATCTTTGTAAAGCAGTCAGAAATTTCGGTGTGATATTAGGAGAAACACTAAGTAACGACGGAATTAAGAAGGAGGACATTCCACTTTGTGTTTGACGATCGTCTCCATAAAATTCAGTAAGAATCTCAGGACACCATAAATTCATCCACTCATCCTCTGCAACTTCTTTGTCATCGTATTTATCACACAATGTTTGGTAATACAAACCTAACACAGTTAACACTGTAGTTGATATAGCTTGTGCATAGCTATAGTCCTTTAAATATTTTATTGATCGAGATATAAAATCAGGTTGAAACGAAAAAACAGATTCTGCTCCAGTGTACTTGACAAGAATTTGAATGGCGGTACACACAACCTTTGCATGTCTATCCCAACACAAGGATTGTTGTAAAAGCTGAATTAATGTATTTTTCTTAATCTCTTCATCTGGACAAGTAAGCAAATATACTTGTAACGATTTAGTAAATAAGTCTTTTACAGCCAACTGAACTCCCGTGACACCGGGAATTGATGCCCTTGTCGATGGCAAATTAAAAAGGATCGACCAAAACGGCCGTTTTACAGATTTCCAAACATTTTGCTTAAATTTATCATCTTGTTTGCATGCGGTAAATACCCTCCGCAGCCAAACACTTATGGTATCGAAACAAGCGAGTTGGGTAGGGCCATCGAGCGTAGGATGAACCAAAGAATATTCTAAGAACTTGTAAGATTGAAAGAAAAGAGAATTTTGTTCCGTCCAAGCGCTCGATTGAGTTTTAATAAAAAACTCTCTGCACTCACAAAAAACTGAGGGATTAAGCTGCAGGTGCGAATAGTCACCTTCAAAATATGACTGAACGCTTTTCTCTTCCATAGCTTTAGTCCCTGTCTATTAAAGTAAAAGTGGAGCCTGATTTTAAGTGTACTTCAGGCCAAGTATTTTCCAAAATTTGCCGTTATACAAGAAACCAAAACAAGACTTATAACTGACAACCCTCCTTTATTTATTTTTTTTCTTAAAACAATGGTAAAATAAACCCAGAAACTTACTATCTTCTGGCCCAAAAACAAGCAATTGGATGACCCCAACAATGGTGGATAGGGACTGAAGTAGAGAATGGCAGTCCACGAAGCGCATACCAAGAACCATCCCTAGCAAAGTCGAAAAAAAAGTTTCTTGTTGCTAATTTTACATCAAATTTTTTCTTCATAAAATCCTAAAAGGATTATGCTGAAGTAAAAATACCATAACTTCCAGAAAAACTAGTTTTTGGTAAAAAAATCGAGGGTGCTGTAATTTTTCTTTCCTTTTTCTCGAGGCCTTTAGCAAAAAGGATTTCTTGGCTAAATTAATTTTTTTTTTACATTTTAAAAAATTACAAAGTTCATAAAATGCCGCAAGATTTTTCCCAGTTCAATTTGGATCCCAGAATCCAGCGTGCCATCCAAAAATGCGGCTTCGCTGAGCCTACGCAAGTACAAAAAAAGGGAATTCCATTGGCTTTAGATGGAAAAGATTTACTTGTCCAAGCCAAAACGGGTTCCGGTAAAACTGCTGCATATTTAATTCCTATAATAGAACTTCTATTGAAACAGAAGCAATTAAATGAAAAAAGTCGTGGAATCTTTGGTTTAATTCTCGTTCCTACAAGAGAATTAGCTCAACAGGTTTTCAAGGTTTTGGAAAAGCTGACCCTTTATTGTGGTAAACATATTAAGTTTGTGAATATAGCTACAAATGCCGCAGACTCGGTGCAACGTCCTTTGCTTCTTGATTTCCCTGACATCGTGGTTTCAACTCCAAGCCGTTGTGTTGTTCATTTTTCCTCGGGAGCTCTTTCACTCGAGAAGATTAAATTTCTTGTTATCGATGAAGCTGATTTGATTCTCTCTTTCGGATATCAAGACGACATGTCTAATTTAAGTAAAGCTCTTCCACGCGGAGTGCAGACGCTTTTAATGTCTGCCACTCTTACTGAAAGTATTACTTCGTTACGGCAATTAGTATGTCGCGATCCAGTTGTTTTACGTCTCGAAGATAAAGAAGCAGGTGGACAATTAACTCAGTACGCTGTAAGAACCTCCGAGCAAGATAAATTTTTGCTCGCGTATATCTTATTGAAATTAAGACTCATCAAAGGCAAAATATTGATTTTTGTAAACGAAATCAATCGTTGCTATCGCTTAAAGCTTTATCTCGAGCAATTCGGTATGAAAAGTTTGGTGTTGAACTCTGAATTACCTGTCAACTCTAGAATGAATATCGTTGATCAGTTCAATAAGGGTCTTTACCAGATTATAATTGCAACGGATGAAAGTGATAAAGTAGCAGAATTGGATGAAGAAAACGAAGATCAACAAGAAGCAACTAACGAAGCTAATGAGGAGGTAGACCAAAAAATGGAGGAAGACGTCAAGGATAACCAAGATTCTGGTGAAAATGGCAAAAAGGCAAAGTCAAAGCAAAAGAAAGCTATTAGAAAGGATCGTGAATATGGTGTAGTTCGCGGTTTGGATTTTGAAAATGTTGCTTGTGTTCTTAATTTTGACATGCCAACAACTACCAAAGCTTATGTTCATCGTGTAGGAAGAACAGCAAGAGCTGGAAAACCTGGAACAGCCATGTCTTTTGTTATTCCTAAATCGGAGGTTGGAAAACATAAGCCCACAACCCTGACTACTTGCAAGAAAGATGAATCCGTCTTAAGAAGGTTAAATAAAAAGGGCATTGAACCTAGACCCTATGTTTTTGATAAAAAGCAAACTGATGCCTTCCGATACCGTATGGAGGATGCTCTTCGGTCAGTAACTTCCGTTGCTGTTCAAACTGCCCGTGCTGCTGAATTGCGCCAAGAAATGTTAGCTTCTGAAAAACTGAAGTCTTACTTTGCAGAGAATCCTGACGAATTGTTAACCTTAACGCATGATACCGCAGCTAGCGTTCGATTGGCCCGCACACAGAGACATTTGCGACATGTACCAGAGTATCTTTTGCCTAAGGGGCTTCAAGCTGTAAACAAAGATGTTGGTTTTGTCCCGTTCAAAAAACAAAACAACCGCCGGGTTGCCAAGAAAAAGAAAAATGCAAAGCAACGACATGATCCTTTGCGTTCAATGAGAAGGAGTAAATAGAATATTTATACAACAGGCAAAGACACGGTTTGCATATTGTATTGTTCCCTTATTGATTATACGTCAATCAATATAGTGGGATCATATGGATATGGGTTTTAGGAATTTATATTTTTGGGTTTGTTTAATATTAAAAATATCTGTAAGTACTTTTACTTTTTATAAAATAGTATATAAATCATATTTAGCAGCGAAAGCAACGTAAACGGCTCAGCAAATCTTAAAATCCATGAAAGGAACAATTTCTGATAATTTATGTTATTCTGATTATGGTAAAAGTAATCAAAGAATAGCAGTCCTTATGCGTTGATGCATCTCTGAGGGTAAGATTCAGTAACTTCAATTTACCTAAATTTATATACCAGTTTTTGAAGAAAGACTTAATTAATTTATACTTTGCTTTGATTTTTTTTATTTAAAAATATAATAACATACAATGTAAGAAAGTGCTTTTTCCTCACTGCAACCCAAAAAGTTACTCTAAACCATAACCAAGACAACAGTCAAATCGTGAAAGCGATCAAGTCAAGGTTCTTGATGGATTCTCTATCAGAAAGCTCGACTTCTTCCTACCATGGTAAAAGACCAAGATCTTTGAGTGACGATTCTCAAGTTTCTTCTGGTATGGATGATGATTTTCACAAATCCCTAACACCGGAGAAGTCCGAAGGAAATGCTCAAAATCCTCCTAGTATATTTGAACAAAAAGAAATTATTGGAGAACTAGTAAACAATCAACCAGATTTGGAAGAAGGTCAAACAGATTTTTATATACTTTCTTATGCTTGGTATGAGAAGTTATGTTCTTATTTGTCCGAAGAGGGACCATTCCCTGGTGAAGTTGATCAAGAGGATATTATGAATATTGAGGATGGTTCCTTAAAAACTAATCTACAGGAAGAAATTGACTTCACCATCATTTCCAAACAATTATGGGAATCACTCACTGAATGGTATGGTCTTAAGGGCAATGAATTCCCCAGAGAAACCGTCGATCTTGGATCTGAATATTCTCCTCATCTTGTGGTAGAGGTTTATCCTCCCTGTTTTTCATTGACTTTATTAAGCTTACAAAGTGATCCGTATGAAACCCATAAGCCGCTAAAAATTACACTTTCTTCAAAAAGTACATTAGATGATCTATTTGAGGGGGTTAAGTATACCTTGTCTATTTCTGGTGACAACTTTCGACTTTGGAGAGTTGACACAGAACTGCCTTTACAACGAACTATTGATCCGTCTTCTTTTATAAAAATCAGCTCGAAAGAAGTAGTGGAATCACTGGACAAGGAAAAGACGCTGGTGGAATCTGGAATGGACAGTAGCTGTACCTTAGTTGTTGAATGTATGCACAATGAAACATGGCCCGTTGATCGTGCCTTAAGACTTCAATTTTTGATTCGCCAACGAGACCAGCGAGCAAGTACATCCATGGAAGCCAGAGAAAGTAAGGTGCTTGGAACCTGTGGGTTAAACAATTTGGGAAATACTTGCTATATGAATTCTGCGTTACAGTGTCTTACACATGTTCGTGAACTTCGCGACTTTTTCGTTTCAGATGAATGGAAGGATCAAGTCAACGAATCTAATCCGTTAGGTATGAGTGGCCAGATTGCTGGTGCATTTGCTTCTCTAATGAAGTCTCTATATAATCCTGATCACACGTCCTTTGCTCCAAGACAATTTAAGGCGATTATTGGTCGTTTTAATCACTCATTCCTAGGGTATGGTCAACAAGATTCGCAAGAATTCTTAGCTTTTCTGTTGGATGGCTTGCATGAAGACTTAAATCGTATATACCAAAAGCCATATACCTCTAAACCTGATTTGTATGAGCTTGATGAAGAAAAGATTCGAGATACTGCAAATGAATGCTGGAGATTGCATAAACTTAGAAACGATTCAATTATCGTCGACTTGTTTCAAGGAATGTACAGAAGCACTTTGGTTTGTCCTGAATGCAAAACCGTTTCCATTACTTTCGATCCATTCATGGATTTGACTCTTCCTTTACCCGTACAACAGTTTTGGTCTCATCCTGTTGTTTTTATTCCAAGTGATATCACTCGCCGTCCGATCACCGTCGATGTCGTTCTAGAAAACAGATCTGCCACAATTGGTGATCTCGTGAAATATGTCGCTTCGAAGGTTGGTTGTGATGATTATAGGAAAATATTTGTAACCGAAACTTACAGAGGACGATTCTATAGATTCCTAACGTCTCTCACCAAATCTCTCTTAATGGAAATTTCGGAAGAGGATGAAATATATCTGTATGAACTGGAGAAACCTATAGATGAAGCTGATATTGTGGTCCCAGTTTATCACACGATTAGTCATCCGGCTAATTCGTCAAGTAATTATCTGGATAATCGTGACTTTGGCTATCCATTCATTCTTCAATTGAAGGATGAAGATGTTGGTGATGCTAACATAATCGAGGAAAAACTTAAATTTAAGTATAGTCAGTTTACAACCCTCAATACCTTGAAGGATGCCGAATGTCTAGAATCTTTACAGAGCGATACGAGCAAGGACCTTACGTCTAGCGAAGATCCTAGTCACAATGAAACAAAGACACCGTTTTTCCATACTAAGGTATTCCATGATCGTTATGAACGGATACCAACGGGTTGGAATATGCATTCCTCGAATCTTACCCTACTAACCGAAAGAGACGTGACTTCTTTAGAAGCAACGGTTGAACCATCCACTAATGTTGACTATTATGATGGTGATGAAGATGAAAACCAAGTTATCGAGGAAACTGCTCCCGGTTCGTATCCTGACCCGCCAGAACTTGAGGAAACTGATCATACAAACAGTAACCTGCTTGTTCAAGGAGACCTTCTAGTTTGTGAATGGCCGGAAACTTCCCAGAATTTTGTGTTCAATGAGTCGCCGAGTGCTCCAGAAATGGGTCATTCATTATGGTCGGATAAGGAAAGAATAATGTCTGAAACCAAGGAAGAAGGCGATCTTCCACATACTATAACCCTCGATGATTGTTTGAATGAATTTGAAAAAACCGAACAACTTGGCGAGGAAGATCCTTGGTACTGCCCTACCTGCAAAGATTTCCGTAGAGCATCTAAAGAGATGAGAATATGGAAATCCCCTGAAATTCTTATCTTCCACTTGAAGCGCTTTAGCAGTGAGAGAAGGTTTCGGGATAAGATTGATGAGTTGGTTGAATTTCCCATTGAAAACTTTGACTTATCAAGTCGTACAGAATCCCAAAAATTTGATCCTGTTGACAATGGTGAAAAGTGCTTGTATGAATTATGTGCTGTGGATAATCACTACGGTGGTCTAGGTGGTGGACACTACACGTCTTTTGCTCGTAACCCTGATGACAATCAGTTTTACTGTTATGATGATTCAAGAGTTTCACCTGTGAAACCTGAGGAAACTATAACGTCTGCTGCCTATTTATTATTTTATCGGAGAAAGTCGGCATAAATAAAAAAAACTATAATTGTTATATCAAACAGTTTTTTATCTTTTTATTAGTGCTACAGGCTAAAAGTGCTTCTTTGGGTGGATATTTCAATGTCGGTTTCTAATCTTCTTTATAAATTAATAAAAGAAAAATGAAGTTTTATAAAAGCTATTTGTTTACTTTTTTTGACTGTATTATAACGATGGGTACGAAATGTTGGTTCTTTTTATGTAAAAGAATAATTATGGAAGATTCGAAAAGCATATATACTTCAGTAATGGGATAAAAATTCACCAAAATTATAACTTTCAGTTACTCTATACGATGCAATGTGTAGCTACTGTTGCTGTAGTTATGAACAACTTGATTAAGACGAACTTGAATGATAATAGAACTAGCCCTTATTTATATATATATATTTTATTGCCGTCATTCGCTTTTAATCTTAAAGCTTTTAGCTTAAGTTGCTAAGCGCTTATAGTAGTTTTCAAACAAACCATTTGAAACATATCATATCCAAATGTTCTGCGCATAGAAAGATCTTGCAAAAGCGTTTTGAACAATATATTTAACTTTAGCAACATTTCTAAATATATGCGGTTTCAGTTTTATAGTGTATGAATTCTGATACTTCTTTGTTTGAATTTAGACTTATTTTTTACATGAGAATTCCTTTACGAATGTCACAGTAAGTAGACAATCTTAGTTTCCTTTCTAATTAGCATCATTGTACAGTTGTTTTTAGTATGTAGTATGTTATTCTAAAGCCTTTTATTCTACTTTGATTATTTTAGTAATATGCTCCTATTTTCTATAAGCTCATACGTATTCTTTTAACGAGAACAATTTTGTAAGAGAATATGACAAAACACTAAACCCAGCATACACCTTCGATTTAAAGGTACCTAAAAGCAATAACAGCCTGAAGAAGTATATGTTATCGATTTTGAAAGAAAAAATTTAGAAGATTCGATTTATTTTCACAAAATGGAATGTTCAGTGGACGAAATAAAAAAGGAATTCCAAATTGGAATTATTGGATTCGGGGATATGGGTCGCCTTTATTCTGAACGATTCAGTCAAGCTGGTTGGATGTAAGTAAAGAAGAAAAAAAAAGATATATATATTGTTGAACCAACGTACTCATACTTTTTAGTGTTAACGTGTGCGACCGGAAGGAAAATTTTGACATAGTGAAGCAGAAATGTGAAGGAACCAAAATAAATGCCCTGCAGGATGGTTTTGAAGTCTCGAGAAAAAGTGATTATATTTTATACAGTGTAGAATCCGAGCATCTTGATCGTATTGTTGGCACCTATGGTCCAGCAGCGAAAGTTGGTGCAATTGTCGGAGGGCAATCATCTTGCAAATCTCCAGAAATTCGAGCTTTTGAGAGATACCTTCCACAGGATGTGGATATTATTTCTTGCCATTCAATGCATGGTCCACGGGTAAATCCCCAGTCTCAACCGTTAGTAATAATTCGCCATCGTGCAAAGGATAGAAGCTTTGAAATTGTCAAAGAAATACTTTCTTGTCTACAATCTTCAGTCGTTTTTTTAACAGCTGAGGAACATGATCGGATCACTGCAGATACTCAGGCTGTAACTCATGCTGCATTCCTAGCAATGGGTATGGCATGGCGCGCAAACAATCAATATCCTTGGGAAATAAATCGCTGGTGTGGAGGTATTGAAAATATAAAAATGAACTTATCTATGAGAATATATTCTAGTAAATGGCATGTTTATGCTGGTCTTGCTATCCTTAACCCTGATGCTAGAAAACAAATTAAGCAATATGCGACTTCTGTTACTGAGTTATTTAAACTCGCCATAAGCGGAAAGGCACAGGAATTTGAAAATAGAGTACGGAATGCTGGTAGATTCGTATTTGGCGAACAAAATAACGGCGCCTCCAGTGGGTTATTGTTGAGCGACGAACTTTTGGATCAATATAGTATATCGAACGTACCTAACGATAAGTCTGTTGGTAATAGTCATTTGAGCATTTTAGCAATTGTTGACTCTTGGTGGAAACTAGGCATTCATCCCCAAAAACACATGATCTGCTCTACTCCTCTGTTTCGGCTCTGGGTTGGTGTTTCAGAATATGTATTCTGTAATCCAGACCTCTTAACTAGCTGTATCTACACAGCGACTAAGCATAATGAGTTTTGTCCGGATGATTTGGAGTTTGTACTATCTGCAAGGTCATGGTCTGAACATGTAGAGCAAGGTGATTTTGATAACTACAAAAACCAATTTGTCAAAATACAGGATTACTTCCGACCTAGGTTTGAAGAAGCAACAAAGGTGGGCAATGCCATGATTAAAAAACTTCTTGAGAACCTAAACAAAACCGCATGAGAATAACTATTAAGTCTTCTTTAATTCATAATGATTCTTTAAATATTTTTTGTTTCATATATAGAAAAATTATTAATCGTTCTTTAACATAAACCGTTTTTAATAATTGAAATAACGTGAAACAATCCCGACAGACTTCATTCATTTCGCTATGGGTAAAGTAAGTTAAGATACAATCAATGTTAATTATAATATTAAATAGTAATAAATATAAATAAAATAAGGAAATTTGGAGACTAGTAATCAGTCAGAAAATTTCTAAAAATCCAAAAATGGGAAGGGATATTTAAATAAGTAACTCAAAACAAGAAAAGTAATCAAAGGAATATATAACAAGTTAATTTTTTTTTATAGTACTGAACTTTAGATGATAGAAAACAAAGCCATTAACAAGGATTTGTAGATTTAGTCGGGGCCTTACCGTCTTTATCCACCAAGACGAGTAGCGCCATAATATTTTGCTGTAATTCGTTAGCAAACTTAGGGTCGTTAGAGTATAATTTTAATTTTTCGTAAGCCGGAGACAGACGGATTGTTTTGGACAAGCAAGCAAACCCATGCTTAATCATTAAAATTGCAACAAAAACAGCTTCTCCGGTAATAATAGGATGATTATTAACCAGGGTAATGGTAGTTAACACGCTGTCAAGGAAAATCTCAGTATTATTTTCCAGAAATTGAGAAATGTTTTGGGGTACATTGGGCATAATCAAAGCATGCTTCATAAAAGCTAAGATAGCTCGATTACTCTCAAGAGACAGGTTTGCATCAGGACTTTTGGAGCATTCACGCAATTTCTCAAAGCGCTCGGGTTCGCTTACTAATTTGTAAAGAATGTAAGGCATTGAAAGACGAATCATACTAACAGAAAGGTAATGCAATTGTGAAAAACTGCTACGCAACAACTTGTCTTGTAGAAGCAAAGATTTACCAGCAAAATGCTTTCGAGAAGATAGAGGTATCATAAAATGTCTCAAAGCGGCTGAACAAGCATAAATTTTTCCAACGTTCTCATCAATCTTCTTTTCTTTGAGGATGCAAGCAACAAGTATTTCCGGAAAGTTCTCACGGAAAAGAGTACTTGAGATGTGATCATTTCTGGTAAGATTTCCAATAAAAAGGGCTGCCATGGTGATGCGTGCTGAATCATCTGAAAGTAAAAACTTTTTAAGATATTCAAGAAACGCACTATTCTGATGAAGATTGGTAGATAAGATTTCATTGTGTTCACCGATTCGCGGGAAAAGATTTAAAATGGGAATTTTTTGAGAAAAATCACGTTGCATAAGGACCAACTCAATGGACTCAATTAGGATATCAGTATTATTTGCAAAAGATGTACAAATATTTGGATTGTCAAACGCCTTCGTAAATATGGAATAGGAATCAATATCTGATCGGGTCATAGAAGGTAGAACCTGTAATCCAGCGAACACCAAAGTCGCATCCTTAGAAAATGGATATAATAGTTCGCAGATGACAGAAAGCATATTAATGAATGGAGCGGCTAACTTGTGTTGCCAATCAATCCAATATGTGATAGCAAGATGCAAAATTTCAGTTTCAGCAACCTTTGCTCGATATTTTTTTGAATCTAAGATACAGTTATGAATAACAGCATAAGCAAGAGCAGAATTTTCATCTGCTTTTGCGCAATAAATTTTGAGCACATCAAGACCTTTATTATCAAAAAAGGTAGCACGATTGCCATCTTCTTCGCTACAAGAATTTGCTAAAAATCTCAGACACTGCTTATGAATGCATTCGTTTAGAGATATTTCCATGAGCTTATCCAGAGCCTGTGAGATATACTCTCGAAGCAAGGGACGCTCGTCAGCATTTTTTGAACGATCTGCTAGCGTTTGAAACAGCTGCGCATCGTCAGCGATCGTCATTCTCTTGTCAAAAAACGCTTTCAGAATTCTAGCTTGAGGTTCTTCAAAACTGAATTAATTTTTTTCTTATTATTATTATTAATATTTTGAAATAAATACACACCCCTTCAAAGAATCCGAACCTTCAAACCTACACCTTTTGTGTTGGTTAATGATGGATACAGGTCAAGAGCTATTGAGGTCATAAATTTCTATCCTCCTGTCTCACTATTGTGTTTTACATTTTCCCACGTATATTATAAAATGATCGCTATATTGTTATATATTGTAATAAAGAGGTGACTATAGTGTGATGTTAAGGCAAACAGAACTTGGACAAAATAGAAGAGTTGGTATAGCTTTCAGATTGGTACTTCACAATGAGTATGGAATCTCGCCGTGGACGTCCTCCTACTCGGAGACAGCATCTTTTTACGAAAGATTGTAAGTAGTAATTGCCCTCGTAGTTGACGGTGGCCACAAAATCAAACGTGAAAGCTTGACTAAATATTTCGAGAATTTCACATGTCTCCATTGCTTTGGATGTGAATCTTACATGTGTCAATGGAAATGTTTCTAACTCCTGAATAGTGAAGTCTTTAATGTACGCTTTTGGAGACGATCTGAACCCTGCTCCGGACAGCGTAAATGTTTTGGAAGAAATTGTTGTTGACTACATTAATGAAATGGTAAGTTATTAAGTGAGCGTTTCTACTTTTATCCAGTTTTATAAGCTAATATTAGTTTAGTGCCTAGAGGCAGCTCGAATCGCTGGCAATCGCAACAAAGTAAAGGTGGACGATTTCAAATTCGCTCTCCGAAATGACCCTAAGAAGCTTGGCCGTGTCGAAGAACTACTGGTTCTTCAAAAGATGATTGCAGATACTAGGAATGTTATGAAATACAACAAAGACCATTTTTAATTTCAGTTTGTTAATGTCCCTTATTAAATTTGAGACGGCATGCCGTATATGCTTTCTCATTGATTCCTTGTTTTAAAGTTTGGATTTACAACTTTTCCCTACATCCTTCGCCATTATGTGTGGATTTTTCTCCTTATGTAGTTTTACTTAAACATAGTACACGGGCTACATAATTTCTGTTTCATTTTGTTCACAGAAATTAAGACTGTCCAAATATTAAAATATCTATTAAAATCTTATGAATTTGGATAAATTCAAAGTGTAATCTCAAAATGAAATCGGCATATTATTTCAAGACCCTATAATCATATATACAATATTATTGAAACTATGATTTATACAGTGCAAAGATGTAGTTGGTAGCTATCTTCTTAATTAAAGGAACCAAAGAATATAGCGATAGCTCAATTCTGATTAAACTTTTTTGAAACGTGAATATTGACAATTCTTCATTTATCTATTTCCTTCCTAATAAAAATAACTCATCAAAGATAAGTCATAATATAGAAAAGAAATCGTTCCTTTTTCAGAGGTAATAATGTCTTCGTCCCATCTGAAATCAAATATTTTCTAAAAAACTTCTTTCTTTAATTCCGCAAAAAGGGGCTTGTCTATTTTTAACAAGCTTGAAAGGACAGAAACTTCCAATATTTACAATTTCTATTTATTTGGTATTCAACCATGATAATGACGGTTGGAGGTTTCACGGATTGGAGGATCGTTCCATTTCAAACAAGGTTCAGGCTCTTGTGTAATTGCTTCATGTTCATCACAACAGCAGCACTCAATTTTTTGTACATAGTCTAGATTCAATGCTTCCAAAGCCAACATCCTTTCTTCCGGAACAGGATTAGCTAAGCAAAAGAAGAGACGTTGCATCGGCTCAGGCAAGTCGCAAACGGGTTTCAAATATGGTAGAGTCTTGGAGACCCTAACATTCTGAACATCGCACATAAGGTTATACTCACGCCAAGACCTGAGATACTTATTGTAAAGCTGATCTGTAGTAACGGCTTTTCGAAATGGATACGTGCGGAAGTACATAGTATGGATAACAATTGCGCACGACCACATATCTGCATAGAAAGCGTTATAAGACCCAGGAGTTAAAATTTCAGGTGCCATAAATGGATCGCTTCCAAATACACCATTACTTTGAGATATAGAAGATGGAAGTTTTTCTGTATTGCCAGGATCACATAAAACATCGCATGCCCCAAAATCTGTAATCCGTAAAGCGCCGTTGCTCGTAATTAAGATATTTTCTGGCTTCAAATCTCGATGGGCTATACCTTGAGAATGAATGTAAGCGACTCCTCGCAAAATTTGCTTTACCATGCACTCAAAGTCCTTTCGAGTAAGACGGTCATGTCGGTTGCTAATTAAACTAAGTAAATCACCCTTAGAGCAAAAATCCATTAAAATACACCAAGTATCACTATATAAAGGAAATATATGAGAATCCAAACATAAATCGTAGGCTTTCACAACGTTCGGATGTTCCATTCTACATTGCACAAGCCATTCAGACGTTAATTTTGAAATATAAAAACTTTCTGATTCATCATCGGCTTTACGGCGATAAGCTTTAATCGCGAGCCTTAATTTTTTTTCATTCTCATTTGGATTTTTCAAGCTGACGCAGCGGATAACCGCAGTGGCACCACTTCCAAGATCTTTAGTTTCCTCGAGTAAAACGTATTTCGAACTCAAGCGAGGGACAACACGCTTGGCGTAAGGCGGTACATAGGTGGGTCGTAACTTCCTAGGTACATCTTCAATGCTCTTTGGTTTCACAGGTTGATAATCTGCTCCTTCGTTTGTGCCAGCATTTTCCGAAGAAGTTTGGTTTCCAGAAACACCATTTGCATTAGTTTTGGTAGAAGTATCTGGTTTCTTGTATCCAGGACTAAAAGGATTGGCGGGATTGATACATTCGAAACCTGTTCCTTGCGGAGTCATGTTTAGGTTACCGCTAACGGCGTAAGTAAAGCAGTCATACTCTGGAGAATGAGGCCAAGATTCATAGCAAGTATTAAGGTAAGGGTTCCTTTGTCGAGGGAGAAGCGGTTTTCCAGGACCTGGGCGGAAACCGTTGGAAGCAACGGAAGATTGTGAGGGGCTCTTTGAAGAACGAGGAGTGCTAACAGGGGAGCCAGAGCTAGGTGAAGCATGAAGGGGAGCGTCAAAGAAGCCACCACCACGAGAGTTGTTTGGTTTATTTTTGCCATTCGCTCGAATGTCCATGGGTTTAGAAGAAGTCGGGAATTCTGAAGACCGTGACACATTATTCATGTTATTATCAGCAATTCCGGGTGGTGATCGAGATGCTTTCGGATGGATAGCAGAACTAGCACGTTTAGGGACGTCATGGGGTTTCGAGGGAGTACTGGGTTTGGTTTTGTCAGATTGCAAGTAATGATGAGAATTACTTTTTTTTATACCTTGGGAAAGCCCCTGGTCTTGAGAAGAGTCATCTAAGGAAGGGTGTTTATGCAAAATATGTTGATTGATGAAAGAACCAATACCTTTTGAAGGGCTTTGCGAAGACTTTCCACGAGAAGGGTGTATGGCCTTCTCAAACAAAGATTTCACTCCTGAGTGATGTTGAGAGCCTTCTTGAGGATTGGCATGGACAGGAACTGGCCCGACGGGAGCCTTGGTTTGTTGAGCTTCTGCGTCTCGAAGTGGAGGAGAACCACGGGGAGTTTGGGGAACATGAGCCATAGAATCGTTCGTGGGACCATACCGAGCGTCCTGGGGTGTTTGTCTATCGACCGAGTTGGATTTGAACTGGCCTGAATTTTTTCGACTTAATATATTATGTTTAATTTTTGAGAATCCTTTTCGCAACGGAGAAGGTACGGGAGTGGAAGATTGGTTTCGACTTTTTAAAATCGATTCAGCATCTGTAGGCTGAGGAACGCTTCCCTGATTTCCCAAGCTAGACAAAGGTTTATCTCCTGACATTTTGGGATTCGGATTTAAAGATATGAAAATATATATCTATATATCAAAGGAAACAATAAAAAGCAAAAAATTTTTGGGAGGGTTTGTAATGAAAACACACACCCACACTGTTTTGAGTAAAGATTAGTTAGAGAAGACGGCGTAAGAGCTTTTTGACGATAAGAATGGGGGTGGAAACAACTTTTAAAAAAGAGGATAACAAAAGGAGAAAGTGAAGTTTAACAAGAGTCTGTCACTGAAGAAGAAAAGTCACCAGAGACGTAGTAATCTGGGAGGAGAGGAAGGAAACGAATTGAACAAGAAATAAGTAAAAAAATGAATTTTAAACAAAAAACAGACAACGACAAAAAAAAAGACACGAGAAAAGGATCAAAGAAAAGGCAACAACGATAATCACAAACAAATATAAGAAGAACAAATAGGAAAACAAATAAGCGTAGGCAAGAAGAGATAAGACGGAAACCAAAGTCAGCCTTTGAATAAAATGTAGACAGGCAGAAGAAAAAGTAATGAAAACTAATTAGGGGATTCCTCCACTACTTATAGCAACATCCAAAAGTAATATATTCTTAGTAGCTTAATTTGGTACCAAAAGAAGTCCACAGGTAAGTGCGCTCTCTGCACGCAGACGATGTAAACGATGTATGAAGTATGTAATAATTGACACTATTAATATTTGAAAGAAAAATGATCTATCGATACACGTTTCTATACAATGTACCGACTTTTGAAAAAACAAACGAGGAGGTAGAAAACGGGAAGCCGCAACACGAAAAGGCAAGTTGACAGCCTTAGTTGCAATAAAACAAATGCAATAGAAATAATCGAGGAGAAGCAAAAAATGGGGGGAGGGAGGAGGGCAAATAAAAAGAGTATCACCAAGTACGAGTGATTTCAAAAAATCAATTGCCAACTCTAGAATATGTGTGTAAACTTCTCAATTTTCAGCAATTATGGTCAAAGAATCAACAATATAACATAAGGAAAAGGAAAGGACAGAACGGCAAGTGTGTTGGTAGACTTAAAAGCACATTCTATATCAATATCAAATAATCAGGGTTGACGTCTTCTTGGTGGAAGCAACCAACTAGGAACAGTAACGTTAGCTAAGGTACTTAGTAGTAGTAGGGTAAGGAAAAAGAAGTTTGGGAAAGGAAAGAAAAAATATAAAGATACAGAAAAGAGAGAAGGAAAGAAATTAAAGATGCAAAGTATAAAGTATAAAATATCGAAAAGAAACCATTCTCAAAAAAAGGCGCCCAACAAACCACGACGTTATGATGTAAACAGCAGAAAAGTAGTCATTGTTGGAGAAATTCTCATAGGGTTTGCCAATTGAATAGAGAAAATCAAAGTTTGTAACTATTCCAAGATGTATATTGGATGAGAACGTTGAAGTACATGGTGTGGCTCAAAGACTGACGTTGGAAGGAAAGATTAAACAGCTAGTAGAGAAAGAACATCTATAGAGACAAGCATAACAAATAAACAAACAAACAAACAAACAGGAAGGAGCGAGAAAAGGAGTGCTAGAGAAACTGGGTGAACGATTGCACACAAAGCATGGTCAAGTTTTGAGAAATTAGAGATTAATGGCTCCCCAGACAACGCTCAAGGAAACATTGGACTGACGCATTTGGGGAACGACTGGTCAAAGGTAAGACGAAAGACGAAAGACTATAGCAAAGAAGCTATCTTTCTCAAGTAGCAAGTAGTGAGTACTGAAGAAGGGATTATTGAACGAATGTCCAAGGATGGATTGGCAGTTGATCTCATAAATGGAGCAAGCAATGTTCAAAAGTAGTATCCTTTCCATAGAGAGAACCTAGAAAAGATTTTAACAGAGATTGTCTTGCATCGTCTCATGGATGTTTTCGAAATCGTTGGGTAAGAAAAGTCTATACCTGCTTAGCTTAGCTTCTTGTTGGTTAGAATCCTTAAGAGATTGATAGAAGAGTACATTCCTTAAAGAAAACATCAATAGAAAGAATTCGTATGCCTTGTTTGTCAACTCTGCTATGTTTATTTATTGTGTATAATCCAGTGAACGACAGAAGCGAATCAACAAGATGTTGAACTTTTCATATGCATTAACAAACATGATGCTATTTCTAAAGCATAAAGGATACAATATGAATAGAAGCAGTACCAGAGGTATGGTATGCTTTTACATCCCATCTCATATTGCTTCTGTTTGGGTGAAATCGGTTCGCTAAGATTGGCATCTTAATCATTCGGAAAACCTATTTTCTCTTTGTTGGAAATCTCTTTGATTCCATTCGTGCCATGATAATCAATGCATTGAAGGCATTCTCGAAATCCTTCAGCCAGTTGTCGTATTCACCTTTTTCTAATCGTGTTCCTTGTCCATTATCATTTACTTTTTCACAATTTTTGTAACAGATGAAAAAGATTATTCGTAAAAGAAAATCCATTTACATCAGCTAAATCGATGCTATCCATTTCCAAGCTCTAGTCTTTCCATTTCTTGACCACTATTCAAGTTTTGATATACGTTTGCTCCCAAGTATAATTTTAATCATTATTTTGTTCTCTTTTCCTAAAAAAAATATTTGGCTTTTCTTTTTGAATTGGCTTGCTTAATTTTGACTTTGGCAACATTTATGTTTTGCTGGACTTGTTCAACAAGTCATCTTGTTCTCACCCGTGATACGTTGAGTGTTTCTTGGACATAAATTTCAATTCTTAATCTTTTACTGTCTGCAAAGGTATGTTTTCATTGTCTCTTTAAATATACGTGATAACAAGGCAGCATGTGTGTTTACGGGATAGTTCTGGACTACAGACTACAGACTTGTACAATATTTCCCATATGAATGTCTCCATGAATGATTTATTTTCAATTGAGACAATTTTTCTTGTTGTGATCTCCATTATCTTTCTCCGGGCTAACAACACTCGCTTTAGGATCGGTATATGAGTTCAACCAAAAAAGCAAAATCGCGACCCAGGACATCCATGGATCCCTCGAATTCTTCCAAACGTCGGGCTGCCCGATCAGCCCGGTTTTCTTCAGACAGCGATCTGAAATATCAAGCTTTACGAAAAGTAAGGATAAAAGAACAAGAAGCTTTTGAATCTCAACAATCCAAACATTGGCAAGAAAGCTCTATTTTGATCGGCACCTGTACCCAGATGTGTCCCGACTTCGAAATTGCCGAAAGAACGATGCAAAAGTCCATTCATCCCTATGAAAAGCATCCACAAACTCATCAACCTGATCCCGAGTTCACAGTCAAAGCATATCATCGCCCTGCTGCTGGAAAAGGGCCCATCTTACCTTCCGATGTTCGTCCTCCGGCTGTCTTAAAGAAAACAACCGAGTATCTTTTTCAACAATTGCTACGGAAACATCCTTTTCACGAAGCACACGCTTTTGTACGTGATCGGACTCGTGCTATACGTCAGGATTTTTCTGTACAGTCTTCATTTACGGAAGAATCCATTTATTGTCACGAATTAATTGCACGATTTCACATCGTTTCATTACACGAGCTTAAAGACCAACCCGCTTTTAGCTCGCAACAAGAAGTTGAACAACTTTCAAAAGGTACTACCTTATTACTCATCGTTTCATTTTACTGATCAAATATCTAGTTCTTTATACCCTTGGTCAATTATATGACTACAAACGTATGAAAAATCAAGCCAGCTCACGTGAACCAGAATTTCGCGCCTACATGGCTTTACTTAGTTTAGGTGATCCAGCGCTATCCATTGAAACATTGTCCTGGTCGACAGACTTAATAGAAAAGCCAATTGTCCGAACCGCGTTGACTCTTCATTCTTATGCGCAGAGGAATAATCATATTGAGCAAAAACTCAAACACGTTGATTTATCCCTCATTTCTTCTGAAAACACTGAAGCTGCTCCAAATTTTTATACAAGGTTTTTCAAAGTGGCTAGGAGTCTCAAAACTACCTATTTAATGGCTTGTATATTAGATATGTTTCTTCCTTCTATACGTACTGGTGCATTGAAGGCAATGAAGAAATCGTATCTTTCAGCTCATGCAAATATCCCTTTTGGTGATCTGTTAAGAATCCTTTCCATCTCTCATAATGAAGAACTTGTAAAAATATGCAAGAGTCATGGTCTTCAAGTAGAGTTTATTGATGGGCTACCATCGTCTGTTGTTTTAAATAAAAGAGTTTTAATTCATGGTATGTTTGTCTTCCCATGCTTAATTAACCCATTGAATAGATGCTTTACCGGTTGACAATGAATGCTCCTATCTAGCTGATACGAAACATCCCAAATTACCGATTCCTAATATTATATGCATTGCAAGCGACCATGCAAAGGCACAGAGGCGCCGCCATTCAAAGAAAGACATACGAAAGAAATCTTCTTCTAAAAGAGGAAGTCATCCCTAAAATACCTAGCCTTTTGATCAGCTTGTTTAATTTTAATAATCTTCATTTTTGGATATGAATTATTGTGTTTAAAGGACAATTATACTCACGAATAAACATTCATGAAATGGGTTCACAAGGCTGAGTAAACCATAAATAATAACAAAAACCGAATGTATAATTAGAAAATCCAAAGTAATTTTCAGATACAACTAAACTAAAGTGTCCCTAAAGCTCTGGATACATCAACTTTATCTATCAAGTTCATGACTTGAGAGTGGACAGTTTCAAGACTGTTGGAAGCATCCAAAGTTATAAAACTCAATTTCTCTTCTGTATATTCTCGTTGAATCCGCTCAAAATTTTTCTCAACTATTTTCTGCATTTCAATGTTCTCGTAACGTTCTTCTCCGTATTGACCACGCTTCGCGGCAATCTCAGGAGAAACATGTAAGAAAATTACAAGATCTGGACGTAGCAATCCTCGATCAGGACTCTTGCACCATTCCCAATTGAGTCCCTAGAAATGTTAGCATAATGGTTTGTAAAGACTTATAATAGAATCAGAATAACGTACCTTAGCTGCAGAGAAGGCAATCCCAGAAAAGGCATATCGGTCCAAGATACATGTTACACCAGATTGAATTTTCGATTGGATATCGTCAACGAGTTCCCATCGGTTCGCAGAGAAAAGTAAATGAATGACTTGATCACTAAGCTGGCTAGTTTCTTTTAAATATGCATCAATTTTTTTTCCAATGGCAGTACTTCGGTCTAATTTATTAGCAAGACAAACTAAATTTGAGTCACAGTTAAATCATACCTGGAAACTTGTAGAGTTGAACCTTTTTGCCTTTGGCTTGCAATCTTTCCAATATTAACTGACATTGGGTTGATTTTCCTGACCGATCCAACCCTTCAATGACTACTAAAGAACCTCTATTTTGTGCACTCATTTCAGAAAGTACAAGGCTGTAAATGTGTCGTATATTAGTCGTGTACGGTATTTAAAATTGGGATAATAAAATGGAAACAAAAAATCCGAAAAGAATGTACAGGAATGATGAAGGATAGGAGTCTATTCAATCGATTACAGATGACTAGAAATGTTAACTGTGAAGGACGAGATAGAATAAACCTTCGATGAAAATTCAGTCGTAGAAAACCAAGCTAGCTATCATACATAACGGCAATTAGTAAAGTGTATCTACTTTATTTAATTATGGAGACGGATTTTTAGCTATACAACACTAGGGGATTAAATGAAATGTCATTATTGGAAGCGTTCTTTTCAAAGTCTAGTAAAGGTTTCTCTCTCAGCTAACTTGTTTATTCTCTCCTTTTTCTTTAAAAAAAAAAGGAGGAAGAAAAACAGGTAAGCCGATTATCTTAGCAATTGACAATGTACAAAACATAAACGTTCAACTTTACACGGAGACCAAGCTGGTACAAGGACAAATATAAATTACTTCTTTATTGCAACAAAACGCAAACGGCGATACTGCAAGTACCAGTCTCCGGTTTCCGTGCGATCCGCCCAATGCAAGGCTTGATAAACACGTTCTCGAATATTCTCCTTCAAATGGGGAAATGCATCATAGAAAGTGTGAGCAAATGTGTCTAACCATTGGCGAACATCGCGATCCAGATATGTTGGCCGAGTCACGTTTTCCATGAAAGCGATCTCAAACCCAGCTTTTTCCAACATTGATGTATAGGCTGTTCAGAGTTAGTAATTCAATATGATATAAATAATAAAAAGAAAGAGCAAATGGTGCCTTTGCTATATCATTACCTTGTTCAGTTCCAAAGTACCATGGGTTAGCTTCATCAATTCGTTCTTTAGAAATTCCATGGTCTAATAGTACAGTATATATGCTAGACAATACTTCAGAAACATTACCAAAAGCTAATGATACTGTATTAGTATGTTTTAAGGAGCCAACAGAGACTGAAATGATTCATATCGAGGCCTACTTACCTCCGCATTCTGCAACAAAACGACCACCTGGACGAAGGACACGAGCTACTCCTTGAAAAACAGTACTCCTTTCTTCTGGGTTTCGAAGAATCCAATGCAAGGCAGCATTACTAAAGACGGCGTCATACCCTTCCGATGAAAATTCGGTTGAGCTGGCAAGCTTTTCCCCTGCAACTACATAAGCATCCAATCCTTTTTGCTTTGCAGCTTGAATCATAGATAGACTTGAATCAATGCCAGTTATATGTTTACACTGCGATGCCAAACTTTCAGTTAATACTCCATCGCCGCATCCCAAGTCAAGTACAACATCCTGGGGTGATAAAGCTAGTTTTTGCACGATTTCCTTTGTTAGTAAAGGAACAAACGCAGCATTCTTCTGATAAGTTTCAGCTGACCTAGAGTCATTGTTAATAACTTTTGCATATTTGAAATGCTCGAGCTTACCAAAAGTCTCTTCCCATTATAAATGAAAAAAAAAAAAAAAAAAAGAATTCAATGTAATAACGGTTAAAAAATTGTGAGTAATTCTTTATACAGACTCTTCTGTCAGCAATAAAAGGCGGGTAAACTTACCAGATAGTGAACGATATAAGACTATATAACTTTTTATTTTTGAACTTGTAAAAGTCCAATACTGTGTGACATAACAATTTTTTTTTTTTCTTTAAAAATGACCGCGGTTATAATTTTGTTGAAACAGAAGAGCGCAAACTCTTGAATTGGATCTTTTCTCGCAAGTCTTTAATGTATACACTCAATATCCCTCATATGATATAACAAAGCGAATTCATGCCATTTATATGTTACGAATGTAATTTTGAATCCAAAAATCTTGTAATAAGGAAAAAAACATATAAATCGGCAAGTGTATGGTTCTATATCTGTTACTCCTAAAGTAACGATGAGCATGCGTATTTCCAACAAGTATTCGATATTTTAACTGCTTACACAAGAGAATTTTGTAAAATAATTTAAATTACGTTCAGGATAATTACTAGATTAGTAGTTTGTCTCTTTATTTGTTGATTTTTGTGTATATCCCAGCGGTTATTTTCGAACACGCAATGTCGTATTCATTCCTACGAAAATATGCTGCAGTATTTTTTGTATGTATGTATCTGAAAAATTTCTTTACCCATACCTAGAACGTAAGTTGTTGAGAGACGTATAGTTATAAATTTTTAGACCCAATTTTCAAAGAAAACTGGAGGGTCCAACCTGACTTATTTAGCTTGTCTAATTCATTTAAAAATATTATGCTGGACATTCTCATAATTGAAATTGATTTATCCAAATCTAAATCTAATGCAAACAAAGTCAACTTACATGATGAAGATGTCCGCTAACTTAATATTCTTTACACAGCGTAATACTAAAGTGAAATTGTATTTTGAGATTAAAAAATTTCATATTGTAATATTCATAACTTCATAAACGACCATAATTCCAATTTCCCAAATATCTGCATGCTTACTGACTGATCGATAATAATCGACAATATGCCTGCCTTGTATGAACCCAGTTTTATAAACGTTACGTTTGAGCAACAAATTTTCTAGACATTTAGTTTAAAACATTTTGAACAAATTGTTTTAGTTTATGTTTTAGTTCATGCTTATGTGAAGGTGGCGCAACCGAGTTTAAAGACACCAAGGATTGATTTAAGACGGCTGGTTTACGAAAGTAACCGTTGCTTGCCGCCGCACATAGCATATTGGAAGATATGGGAACAGAGCAAATGTCTGGTTTCCCCTCCTCTTTATTTTCCATCAACACTGGTGTTTCAGGACGATCGTCCTCTTCGTCAGTAGATGATGCTAGGGGAGGAACCGTGCTCAAGGGCCTCAAAGTACTTTTAGTAGAAGAAGAACGGGCATTTTCCAAAACCAAGGGGTCTTGTTTCTTCTTTATAGTTGGATACCGATCTTTTAAAGAAGAGCTTGGTTTCAAGTTTGACAATCTCGCTGCATGAATATTTTGATCAGGCTTTTTTCCGTCGATAACATTATTCCATGCACGTATAGTTTCTAGAGGTCTTTCATATTTCCAACGAGTCGGATTACTGGAGTCCGGTTCTAAATCATCATTCCACGTTTAGTATATAGTTCATTCTGTGCTCTCTTTCATGACTTACGGTAAATGCTCTTTCCAGAGTAGTCTCGTTTCAAATATCGTTTACATAGTTTTGTAGATTCACGATTTACACGAGCATACGGTTCTAATTCTACTAATGGTAAAGAGGGATTATCGAATTCACAAGAATCGGGACCAGTTACTCTCATCAGTTTTCTTTAAAAAAAATCCTCTTGATTACTTTCTAGAGTTCTCTAACACGAAGATATTGGTAGTGGGCAAGTTGTCTTTCCCGTACACTTTCTTTGTATATGGATTCACGCGTCAGCCCATTCTTAAAGACAAAGAAGCGGAATTTGATTTTATGAGCATTAACAATTCAAATGATTCTCTCCTTATATGGAGCAAATGGAAATAGAAACTAATGAGCTTTCTTTGAGACGCTGTTCAAACGCCGATTACTCGTGATGAGATTCCTGCCATTCAAGCATTCTAAGGACTTTTCAAAGAGATTTATCCAGAATAGCTAATAAATACTTTTTTCCTGTAAGGAGAGTGATGAAGTTCAGAATCTGGTAAGCCTAAGCTTCACATTTGCTCATGGATAAGCGGTACTAGTTGAGCAAAATCTAAAGGATACAAACTTTTTATTATTCTTTGTTAATTTCTTTTTAAAAGCGTGAACTAAAAAGAAAGAAAATATTCTAATTTGATTTGAGTACCTTCTCACAAACTTCAAAGAACAGTTACGAGCATCTTGAATAAACGCCCAACTTCAGAAGCTTCAAACACTTTAATTCTAAAAGTCTCTCTTTTTTTTCTTGGAATATCTTTGATTTTCTGATTTTATGGTTTCATGATCTGTTGATCACCTGCTATACCATGACTAAGTCCAACGTTTACCTATTACGCCTCTCACTTCATCATAACAGAAAAGCGAGCTAACATAGTAGAATCGCTCATTTATTCATTCTAACATATCAATTGATTATGTTCTTTTTTGTTTTTGCTGGGTTTGCCCTCATTGCACTCGTTGTTTCATTCGTTATGATGATTCATAATTATTTTCTCAAACGTCGACAAAGAGCCGCGGGTCAAGCAAAACCAACTTCGCGCACTAGACCATCTGAATCAGGAACTGTCTCAGGGAATCATCATGGTGATTCATTGCAGACTGCAACTGTCATGGGGATTCCTGGCGAGCCTTCTGTCCATTACGCAGCTACATATAGGCACCCAGAGGATGGGACAAGAACGACTGTTACTGAGAATCAACCCGAAGAAATCCCACCTCCATATACAGCTGCTGTTCAGGAAAGTGCACCTGACGTATTAGGCCACTCTGAGACTTCAAGGGGAGAAGAGGAAGTTACACCCAGAGTTAGTCATCAAAGACCCCGATCTCCTCCTCCTGTTTATTTACCGCCAGAGGAAATGGTTTAATAAAGTAAAGTGGTTGAGTCGTTCGTTGTTCATGGAGTCTTTACCTTTGATTAACCAACAGGTTAGGGGTTTTTTGCATACGAAATTTATTATTGGTTTTTTTTATCGCTTATGCTTTTACTGAAACTATCCTCTTTACAATGGCCGACTGTTGCATGTCATGTTGACGGACTATTATAATGATACGAATATTTAAAGGATTCTTGGTTTTTAACGGTTTTATGATCTTGTTTTGGGTATTAATAATTTTAATAAGTTTTTCTGTTTTATTTCGTTTATGCCCGTTTGTTAATGTATTACGCACTATGAAATTAATTTTTTAATCATAATTAGTTGCTATGCTATTATTCCTAAAAGTATAGCTTCATCTCTAGCTTTCATTAGTACAATTAATAGCTATTTAAGTCTATCGCCAATTTTGTAATGTATTCTCTTGGAATTCACGCTCGTTATGTCCAGGGTGAAGAACAAAAATATACCCATTTCATAACCTATGGCTCAACTTTTTCTAAGGTATAATTGTAGACCCGAGAGAAAACGTAGTCGCGATGGTGTGTTAAAGGAAATTCGCTTGTCTCAAATATTTCGTTGTCAACGGCATAAAAAGAAACCCACTTCAAACGATTTCCTTTAACTTGCAAGCTTTGCGCATATGTATAAGCCCGTCCACCAGCGGGATGCGAAAGCAAAATTTGGCCCGCCGGAGACATAGACCACGTAGCCATACATGCAACTTCTCCGTTACTAAAAGCTGGATTCGAAGAAGAAGGTATGAAAAAAGAAGACTGGTGCCTACCGAAGGTTCGAACAATGAGATTCGGTTCCGTATTGGTTCGGAAAACCATACAAGTTCCATCTGGATAGAACCGAAGGTAACGATAATAAGATATTAAATGAATAGGCTGATTCCAACTGGTATCACTAGTTCCCGGACGAAAATACCTGCAAACTGAAATATAACAGCCATCAAATCGAATTCGAGGTTTTTTCAGATACATCTCCTTCCAGCTTTGGTGATATAAAGAAGATAGCTCTTCCTCTATACTTTCTTTTGTTTGTTGCCATTCGTTCTGCTGGTAACTAAAATAACAAAATTGACGATAAAGAGAGTCTGCTCGACACGCTTTTGCTAGTAATTTGCAGCTTCGTGCTATACGAGGGAGATTTGATAAGTCATTTAAGTTCTCAAAACACTGCTCCACTATGAGAAGCAAGACCTCATCTGGAAGTTTGAGTATGAAAGGAGGCGCCACGGAGAGCTGAGTCAATCCATTCGATAGCTCATTTTCTCCACTATCCTTATTTATTTCTTGTTCAGAAAGCAATTTATCATTTTCTTCGTCCTGCTCTCTTTTATTTTGAATCGCCAAGCGCTCTATTTGACGATATATCACCTCCACGTCCTCGTGAATTTTATGAGCCGAACGATATCTGTTTAAAGAATTGCCAATATCACCTCGTTTTTCAGATTCAACAGCTTCTCTATAATTAAGCAGAGCTTTTTTGAGAAGGTCATCATCCGAGCATTCTTCAAGATCGTGTAATAAACGCTTTTCTTCCATTTAGACCAAAAAGTAAGACTTGAAACTTCAAAAATTATAATCAAATTAGCCGTTTCTCAAGTATGCACAATCGTATATAATACAACTCCAATTATTTAAGCAATCTTAGTGAACTCCATTCCAAGTAAGTTCAATAATGATTTTTTTTTTACATTCAAGTTAGTTCATGTTAATTAGACTTATTGCTATTTCTCTCTTTCGATGCAAATGCAAGATATTGGGGTATAACACAATGAGAGAGAATGAGAGTGGCGCCCAAGATTGCCAACGTTGGGGTTATAAGCTACTGAAGTATCAGCTTACAAAATCCTTTTACCATTCCTTAGTTTATTCAAACAAAAAAGAAATAATTCTTGGTCTTTTCGTTAATGAGTTAACTGATTTCCTCCAGTAACTGACATTGAACTATATATGTTGAAGTTGGTTCTATAGTTCTGCTTACAATGGATACTGTGTGTGAATGAAGGTTCATCGACTATTCGTGATTTACTTTTTAAGGTCGTGTTCACATACAACTAGATTTGAAACAACTGTAAGCGTACGTAATTATATGCAGCATCTTGTACTGTCTCTGTTTGAGTACAAACGAAACGTAGATTTCTTCAGCAAAAGTACTTAAACTTCATATACATTGTTTTTCTAGTTTGTTGATCAATATATATATCCTGATAGTGCAAAATAACAATCGAAGGTATTTATACACCTCTAAAAACTTTGTAGTTATATTGCTGAAACCATTCCTTTCCCTAGTTAATATACACTCTATAAAATATAGGATCTATATAATTCAAGCCGATTTGCCAATACTCACAATTTCTTCCATATTAACTTTTTTTGTGACGAATGCGACTTATCAATTTAGACCGGTGAGTCAAACATTAAGTTATTCTCTTCGGCTTCTTTTTTCTTTGTTACTCAAATTCAGACAAATTCGAAAACCTCATGTCTTCCGTGACACATATTAGGAACCCTTTGAAAACCGACAATACCTTCAAGGCTAATGGAGTCATATTTCGAAAATAGAATTCTACATTTTGCAGCGTCTTGATCCAGCTTTCCTTCAGTAATTGAACGCATCGGCATCCTTGCTAGCTCCACATAATATTGGGGATTTGTTGGAGGAGCAAACATAACAATACCTTTGACCCCACGGATATCAAACCGACGGAAATGATGAGCACGCTCGGTATACAGTAAAATCTTGGTTTTTGCCTGTTGGAATACAGTACGAGCTCTAGTTAAATCGGATGTACTAGAGTATTCGGAAATGGCACTGTAACTAATCGCTTCGTCATCCATATGATTTCGTATTCTCACAAAATCAAAATAAGAAGGAACATACACCAAAATTCCACCTTGGGGACTCTTAACAAGTTGAGGCAAGACTGAGTTTATAAAGTAGGAAAAGCGAGCATCCGGCAATTTGACGATGGTGTCACTGGACACACGAACGTATGTTTGTTTTATTTTGTAACCTAATTGATTCAGAATTCCACGGTTTAATGTACGGAACTTGACTTTTCCTGCAACATTCAACATGTAATGTGAAAAAAAGGAGTTGATATCCAAAGCATTATACTGAGAAAACAAAACGGTTTGTCTCATGTACTTTGACTGCTGGTCCAAATACCATGGACGTACACGGCTAAAGTCACAATCATGAGCTTCCCTGGGTAGGTTATTGATTTCATCAAAGATAGCTTCGATATGTTCCCAGTTTTGCATATATAGAGAATCGGCTTGATCAATAATTGAAACCTCAATGGAACTCAAAAAATCCAAATCTCTTTTCTTATCACCTTTATTTCCAATAGCCAATCGTAAACCTAATGGACTAGCAACAATAATATCGGAGTTGTAGAATTGAGAAAATAATTTAATGGTTTTCCTGGTAAACTTAATGCCAATCCTAAACATATCATCAGTATTACCAGCAAACAAGTAACGAAAATCTTCAGGCTTCTTCTCAGATATAACTTCCTTCTCAATTGAAAAATCATCCTCAAAGCGCTTACGATTAGCTACTTGATCCGCTCCCGAGTAAGATATAAGAGTATTAATAAACTCAAGGCAGCTATTTCTTGTTGGTAAAAGTACCAAGACTTTTGGTCGAGTGTATCCTTGATCCCGAAATTCTAGCTCGGGGTTTTGAGATAGTCTTGCACTGTTCTTTAAGATACGGTCTCTTGTCTTAAACACATGGTTTAAAGAGTGCAAAGCATACAAAGAGACAATAAGTTTGTGGCTCTTAACGTTCATGTTTGTGAAAAATACATCTTGGTAATTGAACATATGTTTGGCAATCTCCATTTGCATAGTCGTCAAATGTCCCGATGGCTTTTGCGACTTATAAGCTTCCAAAATCCTTTGCTTCAGACCAAGGTCAGAAACGTTATCGCTCTTAGGTATGCAATTGTATGGAATTTTCTCTTCCGTATCGGGCGTGAAAATTTGGGAAATTCCTAGCTTGGTTTCCTCCGATGATTGAGACAAATTCATAGCCTTTATACACGAGATTGATTCGTTTATGACCTGCATATTCTCGCAATCAAAGTGACTGGTGAAAGGGTCTTGAGAAGTTTCATTTTCCTTTTCATCAGGATTCTCGAGATCCTCACGAGCCAGAGCATCAATTATTTCCTTTTCTTCATTGGATTCATTCTCTTCTTCGTTTGTGTCCGGCTCATCTAACTTCTCAATTACTTTATTCTTTTTTTCTTTATGCTTGGGCAAATCTTCGTTTTCCGATTTCTTCTCTGGCTTTCTCTTTTTCTTGTTGTGCATTAAATACAATAAAGCTTCGTAAGATTTCCCAGCTAATTCATCCTTTGACATCTCATCTATGTTGCCAAACCCTGCCATCGTGATAGTTTATTATGAAATTTTCTAACCTTTGATCACACTTTGAAATAAATACAAGTATTATTTAAATAGTAGAGAATTTATTTTATAGAATTCTCCTTTATGAACCTAATTACAAGACCAGATTTGCAATTGGTATTGGTTAACTTGTGTAGGTGGAAGTGAGGTTCGTCTATGAGAAGGTCAACAATCGTACATTCGACTTTGTTCATATTTAATAGGAAGTTGATAAAAAATTTTTATTAAAATTAAAATATAACTAAGTGCTACATGAGACACTAAATATAACCTCGAGGAAAGAAAACTACTTATGAGACATTGATAAAAGACGCTATATTTTGAAGAGAAAATAATCTCTTAATATTAAAGTCGTAAATCCAGGCGCAGAAAAAAACCCTCCATTAACTACAACAAAAAGACAACAACCATTAGTTAATTGAGCTGCTGTATTAAACAAAACATGAACGAGGGGAAAGCCAATAGTGGGTATTAAGTAAGCCTGAAAATCACCATAGTGCATGAGGATTAATATCGGGCAGTCATATATGTAAGGAAATTATGAAATGTCTCATAAGTGATAGTATTAGCATGAATCAAACAATCGTTATATAGTCTTCAGACTATTGAGAACATTATAACAGGATTTATGAACAATGAAGTTAAATATTAACAAGTCCGTTCCGTACTGTCGTCATATCCCAAATTAACAGATGGTAAAAGTAAGAAGGGTTGAGGGCAAGTTGTTTCGTCTTTATAGATCTTTCGGATATATCAAGGAATTGTCGATTAATCAATCACAAAAAGCAACTCGTAATTTATTGGTGATTCTTAAGAGTTACCGAGTCATCATTTTCACTAGATTGATTAGACAAATTGGCTTTCATTTGAGGTAGATCATATTGGCTACTCGATCGACGTTGCATCCATCTATTTAAGCCGCCCAAGAAGCTATTTTGATGATTTCCAGGACCAGGACTAGGAGGTGCGCTTGACCCATGCAAAGGAGTGTACTGTAGTTGGTAATCCGTTGTAGCCATCGAAAGGAAAGATTTTATGTCCGCCTTCAGATCACGACTAGTAGATACCCAGTGGTTACGAATTGCATCGCGCAGCATTTTGATGTGATGGCGAAAATCCAGTTCATTCTTTTTAAACAAGGATACATTCAAAACCTTTCTGTCCACGCCTCTGGCTAGATTACGCATAACATACTGATCATAATCACGAATAATTCGAGTTATTAAATCAGAAGTGGATACACCTTCCGTTCGTTTTGTTGGTATAAACTTGCCTACTTTTTTCACAGGAAGGTATATGTCACCACTATCATCTGAAGCATAAGGTATATCATCGTGAGCAACAAAATCAATTTTATGTTCTTCCAAAAAATCGGGAGTAATAACCCAAGGTGCGCTTTCCACAACTTCGTCTACCCACTTGCAATGGCGGAGTGCTTCAGCTCTTTCCTTGTCATTCATAACTGTCAATCCCTTCAAACGATGAGTCAACTTATCATTGGGAAGTCCGACAATCAGATGGACATTGGGAAACACTTTTTTGGCTTGCTCTAATTGCCTCATATGACCAATGTGAAATAAATCAAAAACACCATCTGCATACACACGTACGGGTCGATCACTAGGAGGTTCATTGATAGGATAGTTAAACTGAGAATATTGCTCTTTGAATTTTACTTCAGTATGAGCTTCATCTTCATCCGTATCAAAGGTTGGATATGAAGGAGTAGTTTGATCCTCATTGGATTCGTCAGTTGAATTTTGATCATCAATATTACTTTCTGACTTTTCTTCTTCTTCCGGGTTGTTTATTGTGATTTTTTTAGGTTGTTGCTTCACCGAGTCTTCATCCTCTGAAAAATTTACATTCTCGATAGGTCGCTTCGCGCTCTCGTCTTTTCTCAAATCCATTTCTCCCATAATATGAATAATGAACCTCTAAAAGTACGATTTTACTGAAGACGGCTTAGTTATTTCAATTCCACCTTGGCAGTGGTGACTGTGGTTAGGAAGTTATCTTCAGCCGTAAATTGGCCCAAAGACTCACCACTTATAGTCATTATACACTAAGATAATGGATTGTATAATTTATTGCCGTTTGAAAGTTATATAGTAAGATTACTATCATAAAAATTGAAAGTGAAATAAAAAATGTAATTTAATCAAGCTAATTCACACAAGTATTAAACAACTAAAAATAAACTCACATTACATCTTTGCCTTAGGATGGAAGAAAGCATCGGCAACAAGACGTCTTTGCACTTTTCCAGTAGCGGTCTTGGGAATCTTGTCGGTAAAATAAAACTTCTTTGGAATTTTGAATTCAGCCACTCTCTGAGCCAAGAAGCTTTGTAACTCCTTGACACTTACCGATTTACCAGATGAAGCATGAATTGCACTTTGAATATCTTGTCCGTATTTCTCATCAGGAACAGCAAAGCACACAGCCTCGGTGACATTAGGATGCTGCATCAAGACTGCATCAATCTCAGCTGGAGAAATCTTTTCACCACCACGGTTCACGAGTTCTTTGACGCGGCCAGTAATGAAAACAAAGCCTTCGGCATCGACCTTACCTTGGTCACCGGTACGGAAAAAGCCTTCCTGGGTGAAAGAAGATTTGTTGGCTTCTGCGTTGTTAAGGTATCCCTTAGTTACATTGATACCACGAACACAGATCTCACCTTCAGAGCCCTGGGGAACTTCCTTGCCTTTGGTGTCAAGAATCTTTAAGTCAACTCCGAATGGTACACCGACAGACTTAGGCTTGTGGGTAAGGGGAGGAAGTGGATTGGTAGTCATTTGATGTGAAGCTTCAGTCATGGCGTATGCCTCAAGGACGGGTGCTTTGAAAGCCTTTTCAAGCTTACGCAATACAGGAGGGGCCAAAGGAGAAGAGCATGAACGAATAAAGCGAATAATAGGAAGTGGGTTGGGTAAAGGGCTGCGCAACAAAATTTGGTGAATTGTTGGTACGGCAGTGTACCAGGTTGCCTCGTACTGGGCAAATTCTTTCCAGAATGTTTTAGGAGAAAAGCGAGGAGGAACGACAGCAGCACCACCGGATGCAAGTGTGGCTAAAAGGCCGCAAAGGAGGCCGTGGACGTGGAAAAGAGGCATTACCACGTATGAAGTATCACGGGGAGAAAGGCGATAAGAAGCGCTGATGTTTTTAATGCTTTGGCAAAGGTTTCGATGGGTCAAAGGAACAACCTTGGGGCGTCCAGTAGTACCACTAGTGTGCAAAACAAGCGTGATATCGTCGGGATGAGGAAGGCCAAGGGGCTGGGGTGAAGAAGGGTTAGATCCTTCGACACGAACAATCTTCACTAGACGAGACTTGGGACACCAGGCAAGTTCTGCTACAGCAACAGAAAGCTTTTTAGCGGCCAAAACGGCAGGAGTGTTAGCTTCAATAGAACCCTTGCTGACGAAAACGAGCTTGCTCTTTAAATCGTCAATGTAAAACTCAAATTCTGATTGCTTGTAATTTGAGTTGAGAGGTCCACATACGGCTCTTTGCCAGGAGACGGCATAAAAGCTAGCAACAAATTCCAAGCCATTAGGGACTGCGATGTTTACAGGATCGTTAGTCTTAATACCTAAGCCGGCAATTTGTCTTTGGAGATCCATAATAGCAATCCGGAGCTCACTGTAAGACAACGTAGCCGAACTTGCAGGAGCAGCTAAAGCTCTAGCATGAGCATCTCCTTGTAAAGCACCATACAAAGTAGCAAAAGACATGGTAAAATCAATCAAAAATTTTTATGGTATAGCAAAAAGAAAAGAAATAGGGAAATAAATACAAACCAAAGGTAATATCAAATGTTGAATTATACAAATCCAACAATATCGTTCAGTCCTATGACTATTGACATTCCCTAGTATATAACAAAAACAAAAGCAATATATATGTAAAGCTATTAAAAAATATAATAGATAGAAGCTTTTTCCAAAAAGTCCAACTACAAGAGCTTAGTTCTTGTTGGAACGTTTCCTAACCGTTAAAAGTTATGAAGGAAGGAGAACAGATGAGGTTAGATCATGTCCATACGTTAAACCCGTTAATTTAATCAACTAGAAAATTGAAATAATTTTGCTCTACTTAATATTTATTCTTTTATTTTTTTTATTTTTAGTTTTTTTAGTTTTACATAAATTTATTGTATCTTCTTTTCTTCTTTTCGTGAAAGAGAAACCCGTAAGCATTAGCTACTATGAATCCCCAAAAGTGAGTTAAAATTGATGTATTACAAGTAGACTAAGTAAAAGAAAAAAAATTGTATTTGTTTCATATGAGGCTACGTCAATTACAAACCGTGAACAATGAAATGCCCTGTTAACTTTTAAGGACCATTCACTTCAAGAAACCCAGTTTGATCATTTATGCACTTTTTAAAATTATTTGTTCTTTCTTTTACTTAATTCGATTAGTAGTATACTATCTTTGTAAGTATATAAACAGGTGGGTGTGTGCTACCCTCCTTCATTCATGATTTGAGTGTACATTGAAAGCAGATCAAACAGATCCACGAGTAAAAAAAGAAAACAAAAGACAAAGAATTTAAAACAAGGCGAGATCCCAGTAAATGATAATTGCAATGAAACATTTACTGTTAACCAGACATTAGAAATAAATGGATCATCGACTCTGCCATAACATGCGGCATCATAACTTATGGGTAGGAAAAATAGCCACAGGAAACCCAATTAAATAATACTAGTCCAAGATAAAATCTTTTAATACACACTTTAAATATCTTTTTCGGAACAGTAAGAAAACTGTTCTTGTCGAGGCAGCAAAAAATGAACTCCCAAGGCGAGACTCGAACTCGCAACCTTCTGATGACCTTCATAAGAGTCAGACGCTCTAAACCGATTGAGCTACCCGGGACTTGTTAATACGTACATTTTAATATGGTTAATCAAACATCTATAGGTCTGTATAAAACTATATTCCTTTTTCCATAGTGAAGTAAGAGAATAGACAAGAACAGATTAATTCTAATTCTCAACACACAGACTAGATGTGAAAAGTTCAGTGCTTAATGAATGAACATATCTAGCAGCAATCTTTTTGAGTTCGGAAGTAGTATCCCATAAAGGTCGGTATAGACCTTGATGTGCTCATAAAAAAGCTGCTAGGAGGATTTCCAAATAACATTCCAAAATCAAAGCTGATTTTTACTTTTCTCGCGTATTCAAAAGAATAGTCAGTAGAAATCATGCATGCTCGCGCAACAATCGCAAGATATCTTGAGAGGGAGTTTGTTCAATAGAATGAAATCACAGGGTTGGAAGGGGAGAAGCCTGCAGAATAATTTTTTTATAATGGTAAAGAGTTTGGCCAAATTGTCTCTTAAAAGACTATAGCATTGGGAGTGATACCTGTAAGGTAAGAAATGTTCATCCCCTTCCTCCTACAGAATAAGAAGAAAAAGAAGGGACTATGAAGACTTAGAATGATACTTACCTCCATTCCCTAAAATAATTGTACCAAAAGAAAAATATTTGGATAAGGATAATCGACCTTGTCAATGAAAATATGATAAGCAATGACTTTCTTGTGCTGTTTTTAGAACCCAGCTTTTCCTTCATAATCAGCTTATGTAGCTACACTTCTCGTTTCCTGCTCTTTAAAAATATCCCAATGATGAGGGAAACTATATGATGGGAAATCATCCAAAACATAGAGCTACACCTAGAAACTGTGTATCATTGGGAAAAAAGGATAATAGAGGAGCATCACACATACAAGTCAGTATGACCGTAGTTCATCGTTCAGGTAGCATTGAAAGACTATAATAGACCGTCCATCTATCAAAGGAATGTATCCTTCGCATGTTCGTTTCAAATGGATATCGTTCCTTCACACCCATGTTTATTCATTCCGCTCAGCTTAGTTTATTATAGAAATTCATAATATTTTTTTCGGGTTATTTTCAGGATAAATTAGATATTTCAGGGTAGTGAATAGGTACAGTTTGATGACCGCGTGAACCATATGTACTTGTTGCGTAGTAACTCATCCATCCACAACCACACTTCATTCCTTGTGTCGATCAATTAGCAATTAACTTGGAATAACTGAGAATATATATCGTACCTAAATAAAAAAAAGACTAACTCTGAAATTCTAATTATGAGTCATATTGCAGAAAAAGTAGTATTACTGACAGGCGCTTCTAAAGGTATTGGACTCGCGACTGCTCAAGCACTTCGTACTAAATCTAAGGTGGTTGCCGTTAGCAGAAGCTTGACGAAGGAATTAGAGACTTTACTTTTGCAACATCCAGATTCATTCGTGCATGTGCAGGGTGATGTTTCAGCGACGGCCAAGTCAAGCGTAGAAACCGCTATAAAAAAGTTTGGCCGACTTGATGCCATTATCTCAAACGCTGGTCTTGTTGAGCCAATTTCGAAAATAGAAGACGCAGACGTGAATCAATGGAGAAAGTTATTTGATGTCAATTTCTTTAGCGTAGTCGAAACTATCAAGGAAGCAATCCCTCATTTACGCAAAGCAAAAGGTTCGATAGTTGTCGTATCGTCTGGGGCCGCCGTTCGAGCTTACCCAGCTTGGACTGCCTATAGCACCTCAAAGGCAGCTGTTAACATGCTTGTTATGAGCCTTGGTAGCGAGGAAAAGGACATTATGAGCGTTGCAGTACGACCTGGTGTAGTTGACACTCCTATGCAAGATATAATTCGCAATGAGCAAAACAAGCCCGCTATGGGAGACATGCATAATTATTTCAAAGAACTCAAGTCTTCTGGTAAGCTTGTGTCACCTCACGATGTCGCCAAAGCTCTTACTTACTTGGCCTTAAACCCAAGCGAAAAAGTTACTGGTCAATTTGTTGAATGGAAGTCCTTTGTCGAGTAAAGTTATCCAAACCTTTGTTTATGAATACCTTAGAGAGAGAGAATGACTATGAATTTTTGTTTTATATTTATCTAAAACATACTTCGGATATAGAATGTTTTGCTTCTTTCCATTACTCATTCATACCGGTTTATAAGAACGGTAGTCTTTTTGAAAGCAGTCTTTGCATGTGCCTTTAAATTATTTAAATTTTTCTTTGCAAATGAACTAAAATATTAAAACGGAAGACGAGCTTTACTGAGCTTTCCACGATGAATTCACTCAAAGTCGGTTTTTGCTACTCAGTCTTACATTTTAAAACCTTTTTTTCGCTTACAATTACAAATTTAAAAATCTGGAGTATAGGCTTAATTTCCTTCCACTATGAAATAAGACTTTTGTCCATTACACGAAATTTTTCTAAATCGCATATGACGACGACCTGGGAGTAGTAAACGTTTACATAACACTTTCCTAAGGACAAGTTTAAATTAAGTCAAATTCAGCGGATTTTACAAGGATTGATAATAATTGAAAATTTATTGGAAGTTAACTCATACGTTTCCCTTTTTATTCGATCGTTTGCTATAAAAAAAAATATATACCGGTTAAGACATGCAAGACATCCAAAAGTCTACCATTTTCACCCTTCCGAACGATGTACTTGCATCTATAGAATTAAAACCCGATCTTTCAGATCATATCTCGGCGGTGCCTGAAGCAAATGAAGATACGGAAAACACAAGAGAGTCTCGAATCACTGACCCTACCCAAAAAAATGTTTTATCGTGTACTGTATGTGGAATAAATGATCTAAACAATTCAGAGAACCGGAAGCAACATCTTAAAACCGATTGGCATCGGTTCAATGCGAAACGCGCTGGAGCAAGTCTTCCTTCGGTATCTCAGGATGAATTTGACCATATTTTAGATAACCTGACAGAATCCATATCAGGTTCAGAAAGCGATGATGGTTTAGACGAGGATGAAGCCAGCAAAGCGCATTTGGAAAAGGCTTTTCAAAATTCTCTTCGAATAAATGAAAAACCTCAGCAAGAAAACGAAGAGTCTACAAATCACAAAAAATCACCAATAGTTTGGTTCGAAATAAAACATCAGGACTTAATAGGTCCGTTATTTCTTGGTATATACCGGCACTTATTTCCATTGGATTCCGTTATAACAAAGGACAATCTCTTAGAATATCAAATTCAAAACCAAAAGAAACCACTTCAAGTTGCCATGTTCATGTTGGGCGGTGGTCATTTTGCCGCTATGGTAGCTTCTAATGAGGCCTCTGGAAAATCACCTCAGTCTTTTGCTACTCCTAACGTTCTGGCTCAAAAAACTATTCACCGATATACTACGAGAAGGAAACAAGGTGGTTCTCAAGGTGCTGCCGATAATTCAAAGGGGGGTATTCATTCCGCCGGTAGCAGTCTTCGCCGATACAACGAATTGGCATTGATTCGCGATATCCAACAACTGTTCAATGAATGGAAATCTCTTCTGGATAAATGTGATTTGATATTCATCCGAGCCATTGGTGCATCAAATCGGTCTATATTCTTTTCACAGATGGATCCTTTAGTTGATTCTAAGGACCCAAGATTGCGGACATTTCCTTTTACTACAAAACGCGCGACGCATTCTGAGCTACTTCGGTGTTATAAAGAGCTTGTCACACCCAAACTCAGTAATATTAATACTCAAACTTTGGATACACAGCAACAAGAAATTAGGAAAGAGAATGAAGAAAGAAAAGCTATTGAAAAAGAAGCTAGGGATAAATTGGAAAAAGAAAAAAAGTTACTGTCAAAACATACTGATGCATTACTTGTGAGCTTAAAAGCGAATAAACTAGAGGACGCCTTAAAATATTTAGAGCTAAATGCGTTATCCATCAATTTCCGGTTTCACCCACTAAATGTACACAATCATACTTCTTCACCTTTACACTATGCAGTTGCTCAAGGAAATTCAAAACTGGTAGCAAGGTTGCTTCGTGAAGGAGCCGACCCTACTGTACAAAATGGAAACAATAAAACTCCTTATGAAATCAGCACTAGCAATCGAGAAGTGCGAGATGAGTTCTCAATTGCTCGATACGAGCTAGGTGAAGAAGCATACGACTGGGAAATGGCTAAAGTTGGTTCAGCAAAGTCGCGAGATCAGATTGAAAAACTGAGACAAAAGGCAAAGGCTCGTTCAGAAAGTCAAAAAGAAGAACGCGAACAACAAGAAGCACAACGGCGCCAAGAAGCCATCAAGAAAATTCAAGAACAAGAGAAGAAAGATTACGATGCCAATTTTGGTAAAGGTCATTCCTTGGGAATAAATCAAATGCGCAAGCAGGATGATCTAAAGTCTCTGAGTCCAGAAATGCGACAAAGAATTGAACGTGAAAAACGAGCAGCAGCAGCTATGAAGCGTTTACAAAAGCGATAAAAGCAGAAGATTGTAACTAATCTGTATGAATGACGAGTTTATGAAACACATACTATTTTGTTTGATAAATAGATATATAGAAAATAAAGATATGTGAAAATAAAAACTTAAATTTCTATTATAGGGAGAGAGAAAGTGCAAAAATTATAAACCTCAAAAACCCGAATACATTATTTTACCTAAACCTGTTTGTTTTGTTTCTTTTTCTTGTTAGATTTCTTGCTAGGAGCGGCCTTTTTGACAGACTCAGCTTTAGCCTGTGTTACGTCCGAATCAAGAGTAATGCCAAGTTGCTCGAGCTTTCGCTTTTTCAGTTGCAACTTGCGGTTATGACGAGCAATCAATTTCTTAACCTTTTCACCACTTAAAGGTTTTTGGTGTTCTAAACGAGCAATGGTAGCACGGGGAATACGTTTATATGGTTGGGAAGCACCTTTGAACAATTCACCATGAACCTTGTCTTTTGGTACCACCTTACATTGCAATAACCGACCATATAAAAGATAATTATGCATAGTCTCAGCGACAATGTTGGCAACATCGACAGATTCAAACTCAATGAATGCATAATGTTTGCTGTTACCAGTCTATCATGGTTAGCAATTATTCAAAATTTTACCATTGTATGTGAAGCGAGACTTACCTTTTTATTACGAGATAAACGGAGACGGAGAACGGTACCAAATTGAGAAAAGTATCCCTCCAGTTGTTTTTCGTGGAAACCATGAGGAAGGCGGCCGACATACAAGACGCCTGATTGCTTGCTCAAACCCTTTTTCTCAGAAACCTTCTTCTTTATTTTTTTTTCCTTTTCGTTTCCTAATGCCATAATTGGCTTGGAAGGGATGTTTGAGTTGTCTATTTCTGTATCGCTCTCCTCGTCCTCATCACCGGAAGATTCAAAGCCCTTCAATACTTCTTCGTTTTCGTTTCCATCATTGACAGACTCTTGTTCAGCACCTTCCTGAGCAGCAGTGGGTTCGGTCTTCTCGACATCATTTACTTTCTTGTCTTGAAGAGTTGCTTTTGGCTCTTTTGGTTGCTCTATTTCATCAATTGCGTTAATGCTATTCACTTTCCACAAATCTCCTTTAACTTACTCTTCGTAGCCCTTGTAGGCTGCTTTGTTTTCGACATTTGTTCTTCTAATGGTGTTGGTTGTAAACTGAATTTTTTCAGCAAGAATGTACCCTCTTTCAAATATGGTAACTCATACGGATACGCAATAGTACGGTATATATCACTATATTCTATTTCTCACGCACTGTATTGCACTATCACATACTAATTCCATTAGAATTTGGTCATGGAGGAAATTGATGCAAGTAAGTCTCTCAATTCTTTATGGAAGCGAGTCTTCTATTTAGTTCTTGTCAAAACGACACTCACAGTAATTATTCATTGTTAACCAATATTTACCTACATGTTTCGTTCAACGCTATTATTTTTTCTATAACCAAAAGAACAAGACGGGAATCAAAGTCTAGCAGTGAAAAAACCCCAACCTTTTTGCCTTTTAAAAAGGAAGCAAAAGGACAAAACTATTATATAAGAGAATGCATACTTTTAAAAAATAAGGAAAAAGAAGGTATAGCAGATTATAAGAGACCCTTCTTGACGGCAACTTCAGCATTCAAAATACCGGCACCAGCAGCACCCAAAACAGTGTTATGAACAAGAGAAACAAATTTGACGTCAAAAATAGAATCGGAGCGAATACGACCAACAGAGACAGCGTATCCATTCTGGTTTTCACGGTCTAAACGGGGTTGAGGACGGTCGGGGCAAGACTCATCAAAGACAACAATTGCTTGCTTGGGAGCGCTATGGCAATCAAGTTTTTGAGCTTCACATACATAATCATTAAGAGCCTTATGAACTTCAGAAACAGAAGGATTGGCCTTGGCGAATTTGACAGAGATGCACATTAAGTGACCGTCAATAACAGGCACACGGTTGCATTGAGCAGAAACAACAGTATCGTTTAACTCGAAAGCAGATGCGTTTTCATTGACACCACCCAAAATCTTACGGGTTTCCCATTCGATCTTGTCTTCCTCACCACTGATATAAGGAACAACATTGTCCAACATATCCAAACTAGAAACACCAGGGTATCCAGCACCAGAAATTGCTTGCATGCTTACAACTGATACCTTGTCAATGGGGCCGAAGGCATCTTGAAGGGCCTTAAGGGGTACAACAACAGCAGCAGTGGAGCAATTAGAGTTGGTAACAACACAACCACGATCTAAGTTATTTTCACTGCGCTGAGACTTCAACACATCCAAATGATCAGTGTTGACGGTGGGAACAACCAAAGGAACATTTGGAGTTCTACGGTAGTTCTTGGCGTTGGAAAGAACAGCAATGTTTGCATCACGGAAATTCTTTTCGATTTCACCAGCGTAATCAGAATCCAAACCGCTAAAGACGATGTCGCAATGAGTGAATTCCTTGGCATCACAAGGCTTGACAATCATGTCGGCAACCTTCTTGGGCATGGGGGCGGATTGCTTCCACTTAGTTGCCTCCTTATAGGTCTTGCCGGCAGAACGGGCAGAAGCACCAAGGGCGGCAATCTCAAAGTTGGGATGGTCAGCAAGAAGAGTCAAAAATCTTTGACCAACAGTACCTACAACGATTAGCAAAAAATAATTCGAAACAATAGACAAAGTCTGAGCAGCTCTTATCCGTAAAAGTGCGGATAAAACGGGAGGAATCTGAATTCTTATTCAATGGAATTGCTTTCTTGCCATAGTTCATTCGGTTCTCCATCATTAATATCGGTTAAGAATAACTTCCCATCATAAAGCGTCCAGTCTTTTCCATCATGACCAATTGTACTTACCTGTAGCACCAAGAACACCTACTTTTCTAAACACCATTGTTTGCATGAAAATCTTACAGAGTATATGTTCTGAGCAAGTTTGCCATGAGTTGTGAAATTCTATGGATATCGAGATGGAATCAGAGATCGATTACAAATCACTAAAATGCGGTATACAAATTTAACGAAACATAAGGAAATCATATTAGTAAACATTAAGTTATTAACAAGAATAGTTAGGTTAAAAATGGGAACGTAATTATCATAGTCAACAAAGAAAGAGAAAGAGTTCTAGGTGTTCTAATTAATAATCCTAAGGATTATGCATGAGGAAAGCAGAACAGATCGGGTTCTTCGGTCATTAGGGTAATCAATTCGGTCCATTCAATGGAGAAAGTGTAGATTCCTTCCAATTCTCATTTATTATAGGACTTCTCCAAATTTCTGTTATTCAATCAAAAATGGAAACTTTTACAAAGTGATCCTAATATATTCTTCCACTCGTACACAAGTATCATGACTGGCCGACATTGCGCCCGGTAAACATAAAAGGGTATATAAGGGAAAGATAGATGCAGTTATTCCTCAAGTCTCATTTCTGATCGTGGATCATAAGACATATTCATGTTAGTGTGTGTATCTGTCGGCTCATCTCCGGAATCGTCATCGTCACTAGCCCGTGCTTCCTTTTGAAACATAGGCTGTGGAAATCTATCCGCAGGTGATCGAATAAAATCGACCTTAAGTTCTCGAGCCGCACGCAAATTCTCCTATTGAAAAGTTGTTAGTCAAAATCCAGTGCACTCCTTGACACTTACCCTATTGTAAATTTCTTCGTTCTCTACTCGCAAAACATTCCACAGGCATCTGCGAAAAAGTTCGGAAAGTGTAATGAAGAAACTTATTCCTGAAGAATGCTGAATATGGTTAGGAAAGATAGAGTAAAATATGAATGAGATTCGAATCACAAAGTTGAATATCATTGCCAATATGTAAGGCCATGTACTTTTCAATAAACGATGTTTACGAAACTCCCAGCGGTTGTCTTTGCGTATAAATAAAGACCAATCCATGGTTATGTCCCATGTGTATGAAAAGAGAGCGTTAATTCCAGCAAAGATCGTATAACATATACGATACTTTAAACCAACTTTTCGTCTATATAAACTTAATAGCATTTGTGTAGTGACAGTAAACATATACTTTAAAGCATTCACTAAATGTGGAAACATTTGCAAAGAGTCGACAAATCTTCGAAAACACTGAAAAATACGTAATATTGCTGGAAACGCCGTAAAAAAACCAAGAAGAGGAGAATTCGACGAGTTGCAGAGATGAGGTTGATTCCAATGTCTACTATATATACAGAAAAAAAGAGAAACGTTTCCTGCAACATAAATTAAGCTTACCATCTGATCAGCGAAAAAGAAATCCTGAAAATGAACTGAAGAAAGTCCAGAAAGAAAAACCCGGACAAGTTGGAATATGAAATATTTTCTTGTTCGCCAATACGGGAGAAATCGAGGAAATATGCAAATTATGCCTGCTACCCCCAAAAAAAGAGCTGGAAAATAATTGGTAAACCCGGGGAAAAAATCTCGCATGCAAAGCCAAAAGAAGAGTGAAAATATAAAGAAAATAAGTGAATAAATCTCCATATGCTGTCTCCAATTCAAGGTTTCTCTTTGATTGAATTCGAAGATTAGAATATAGTTCACTCTAGTTTTTTCCCAATAATAACAATTTAACGAAAACAAAACAAATACCAAAATAAGTAATAAAAAGCCACCCCAAATTTGAAGAAGATATCTATGTTGTTCATCACCGTTATAATAACAAATTCCTTCAAGAGCAAGAGGGATGCCTGCCCCATAAAGAAGCCCAAAGCGCATAGTATTAAACGAGTAATCCTAATAGACCGTTATTATACAACTACATTATTAAAATTCTTCGTACCTGCTTGTGACGTAAAGAACGTAACTGTTCAAGAGCAAGCTTTCTGTCTCCCTTAGTAAAAACGTCGGCAAACGTATCTTCAATTCTCGTTTGCCATTGGCCCGTAGTAGCAGTATTCGTAAAAGAAAAATTGGATAGGTATTTCATCCATCTTGTTTGCAAATTTGTATGAAAAATCTTATCGTACTTCTTAACAATTTTCCGAAAAGCCTGCTCATTCAAGCTTTGGTATTGTAAAATCAGTTTTAAATAATCGTAAAATTCCAGCATCACCTACACGGTTAGTAAAACCAGAATACCTGCTTAATTCAACTTTCTTACCATTTTCAGTTTCGACTTTAATTTACGGTAACTAACGTCAGGAGTATAAGCATCTGTTGGTATGCCCTTTCGGGCAGGAATACGAAAGACTGGCTGAAAATTAGTTGAAAGAGTTTTAAAGTATTGTCGAACTCTCATAGGGTACTTTGGCTTTATTGTATGTGTAACATCTTCTTTCTCTTTCTTGTTTTCTTTCAGCTTTTCGTAAATATGTATTTGATCGTAAATCATGTCTAGGCGTTCTCCAGCTTCATTGGTGAGCTTTTCGTAAAAGCTTTGGATTTTCGCTAATTGTTGGTCAAGAAATTCTTGAAAAATGGGATGAAATCGAAAATCAACAGCTAGCTTGGTTAGAACGAACTTTCGTATAGGCGAAACACATTGTGCATACCAAGCCTGTACATATTAGTTAGTAAATAAGCAAATTAAACATTCAATAATACCTTTGAATTGCCTTTTCATAGTAGCTGGTATTGTTTGCAGGCGTAAGGAAAGATGCATCACTCGACTTTTTGGGCAGACCTTCGGCAGGGTTTTTTTGAATTGCCCCTATTATTTTTTTCCCTTTCTTGTAATCAAAATAAGTAGATGCCCATTCTCAGATTGTTAGATATCAGTGGATTTCCATTATTAAGCAAATACCTTCTACTAGTTCTCCTTCAATAACCCTGTTACCGTTAATAATTGTTCCATCAATTGCTTTAATTTATTTACTTTCCAAATTTCATTCTGCTAATACTTCGACGACATCAGGCAAACGAGTAAAACAGAAGAGACTAATCCTTGATTTGATCAAAATAAACGTTTTACCTGATAGAAAAAGACAATAAAAATTGCATAAACGTTTGAAAGAATAAAATATAGGACTCGGCCTGAATTGTGAATACTAAGCTTTTTATACAATCTTGGAGTAGTCAAGCGCATACCACGAAAGGGTAAATGTTGATAAACATAGTATCCTATATTTTGTAGATAAAATCATATAAAAGCAGATAAACGGAATCAAAATCGTCTATTAAATTCTTCCAAGATATACCTTTATGTTTATTCTTACCAGATGAACAGATACATAACTCGTTAGACGTTTAAAAGGAAGTAGAGGGAAAAGAACAAAGAAACAACATATACTTAAAAATTAATTCTACGTGTCTCTATATATACTTATAATACAATGGAAATTCCAACAGAATCATTTTTGATGTCCAGAGGACCGAACGATAAAAGAAAGTGGAAACTTAACGAAAAAGATCAACTTGACTAAATACTCTTTAACCTTTTAAAGCTTCATAGCTATTGTTCATTTAGTTATTGATAGGAACGCTACTGCTATTTCTTCAGTAGCATCAAAAATAGATGTCGTATTTCAAGGGAGAACCATTTGATACATAAACCATTCGCATCAAGCAAAACCAAAGGAAGACACGAATATTATTTATTTTTTATAGTATAATTTTTATGGCAGTAGTTGCTGGTCGTTATTGCAAAAGTACCAAGAAGCAATTCAAAGTTGATGCCAATGTCTGTGATATCATGGAACTTTACGAAATCATCCTATTCTTATTTTAGTTTTTACAAATTAAGCCTAACCGGTTAAAACAAAGGCTCGAAACTTCCCATCTGATGCCTGCTGTCACAGTGATGAGTTTCACCTTCCGCGAACCACGAATCGGCTGGTGTATACGAAAGCCCAGTTTGTGTTAGATTTTACGATGAATTCATCATGGAATCCTTCTTTACTTCTTAAAACACCTCTTCCAACCGGTCTTTTGCCTCCCGGCTATAACTTTGGAGTCGAAAAGTTCAATGTTACTGTAGTAAAATACATCGCTGAAGGTAATTAGTACCATTCACGCCTTTATGCCTCCTTCTAACCGCAATTGCTAGGTGGGTTTTCACATGTCTATCTCGTAAAGGTGCGCACACCAGGCGTGGCTCCTTACGAAGCTGTGTTGAAACGGATATTCGCTGTAGATGCTCTTGCTCTTAAGGCTGTCTATGAAGAAGTGAATACAATGGTATGTTTCTTGAGACAGTCAAAAATAACTAATTCTTCTATGTAGAAATTGGTTTCAAATCACAAACGATGTGTTTCTTACTACGGATCTGAATTTTTCTCTGCTGGAAAGAATCAGTTCGAATCCCTTGTATTATTAGAATACTGTTCTGGTGGTGGTTTAATTGATTTTATGAATAGTAGGTTGCAAATTCGATTAAGCGAGTCAGAAATATTAAAAATTGCTTCTCATGTTACTGAAGCGGTGGCTTCAATGCATTATCTCCGTCCTCCGTTAATACACAGAGATTTAAAAATTGAAAATGTTTTATTAGCAGCTCCTAATTTTTATAAGCTTTGTGATTTTGGCAGTGCTTGTCATCCAATCCCGAGTCCGAAAACACCGGCTGAAATTCAACAAGTTGAATATAATGTGGAAAAGTTTACAACTTGGCAATATAGATGTCCTGAAATGCTTGACTTACGTCGGGGTTTTGGAATTGATGAGAAAAGTGGTAAGACACGCAAGTTTAGACATCCGGCTTTCTAATGCTGTTTTTAGATATATGGGCTTTGGGTATTCTGTTTTATAAATTATGCTATTATACTACTCCTTTTGAAAGTCAAGGTCCTCTTGCTATTTTGAACGTGAACTACATGTTCCCTCCTTTGCCTTCCTACTCTAGTCGGTTAAAGCGCTTGATATCTGCTTTGCTGCAACCTAATCCATGGCAACGACCAAATATTTATCAAACGTTGGCAGAGATTTGCAATATGCAGAATATACCCGTGCCTATAAAAGATATTTACGGTGGGAAGAATTCGTCAAACCGCAATCCTTCAGGTTCTGAATATCTACAAATGGTTTCGAACACGGAAACTAGTAGGCTACATCCTAGTCAGTCAAATGGAGCGATACATACAAATTTACCGCACGTACCTCATCAAGGTTTCCCCGTTGGCGCTGTCCCAATTTCTTCTAATTTGGGGCCTGATCCGCGAAAGCAACCCTTTGGTTTGACAAAGCCGATGCAACATGGCTCATCTGCAACTAATGCTTCATCTGGACCTTTTCAACCCAATATTGGTAGAAATGTTTCCTCCCCTCATTATCATAAAGAGCTATCACCTACAAAGACAAAAACGCCGGAACTGGCTAAGATTAAAGCTGCCAATCCTCCTAAATCAACTTTGGATATAGCAGATAACGTCTTTTCTTCCAAGTCCCGTAATCCAGCGGGAAGAGAGGAAAGGGACTTAGATAAACTAACATCGGCGGACACAGTTTCGGCTCAGAAGTCTTCTGAGTCGACGTCTTCACTACCTGTCTTAACAGCACCTAGATCCGGCTCTCCAAATAAGGTCAATTCACTTATCAGTAAATGGAATAATACAGCACGCCCACAATCTTTACCAAATCTAGGAAATCGTCGATCTGTACCACAGGTTCCTCGTAAACCTGGTTATTTGTGTGGAAATACTCAATCTTCAATGAGTTCGCCGATCCCTCGAGCTTCTATATCAGTAAACCACATTACTAAACCCGAAAAACCAAGCAAGCCATCTTTTGAGTCGAATACGGAATTGCGAAACAAGGACGCTCATCTGGACTCACCAATCGAGTCTGACAAGTTTGTTGAGTCTCTGAGAAATGAAAAAGAAAGCGATCCACCATTTGTAAGTATTTCAGACAGAATGAATCAATTGCTATCAGGAAAAGAGTATCAAAAGACATCCGTCGAAGGATATGGGAAGTACACGGATCGCAGTGCAATTACTAAATAATGAATTTTGTCATGATTTTTTTATTAGAAAAGAAAGAAGAAATAAATATTTTGTCAATGTTTTATGAATAAAATGTTTTTTATTTTGTTTTCATTTTATTTTGCATACTGGAGCAAATATTAATGTTGTGCTCATCATTGTTTGTTTACTTCTCTAGTGCTGTTTATCTTCTCCAAGTAGGTAAAAAGTACCTGTAATTAGCCTGATACCACTTTATAAAATGAAGATTTTAAAGAGATTCCCTTCATGCTTTATAAATAGAGACCCGCCACTGTTGAATAAGAAGGAAAACAAGAGTGAAACATGCTCGTTGCAGAGTTCAAAATCACAATGGGAACTCTCTGAAACAGAAACGCTCACGGACGGGCTTTATAATAGTGATAAGAATTTAGATATTGGGAAGCAAGTCTCTTCAGTTATAGTATGCAATCCTCTTTACGCAGGTGAAAGAGAAAAAACATTGTTCCCAATTACTAAAAGTCCAATCAGGAAGTCAAAACTTCAACTTCTAGAATTATCAAAAAATAGGTTCATAGACACAAAGAACCTAAAACTTGCAATTACCTTACCGGAAGGGCCATTGCATGCTGGTACACTCATTAGAGGACATGTTTGGGTATCCTACGATCCTCTTCTTGATCAAGATGATTCCATCTGTATCACACAGCTCGATATTGATCTATTCGGCGTCTTAAAAATTAATACCACAATGGAGCCTTTTTTTTCTGTTTCAGAAAAGTACTCCCTCCAACACGCAATGCCTGCAAACCAAACAAAGCCAGGAGCATTCTCATCAAATGAATTTGGGTTCTTACTGAGGGAGCCTTGCAAATTTAGTTTTCCGTTCGCGTTTGTTGTTCCTTTGGATCTTGGACCGGGAACGCTAAAAAAGAAAAAAATGCAATTTTCGTATTCCTTCTCTGCGTACGAAAAATTTCTGCCAAAATAATACTAACGAAACAGAACTATATTCTATTCCTCGCTTTCAGGAGAAGCTCGGTTTACCAGGACATCCACTGAGAAATCAGTCCTTCCATCAATGAACGAAAATATTGCTTCCATCACGAATAATATCGTTTGTGAAAATAGGATCAACTCAAAAAGGCTTGAGGTCCCAAAACTTTTACTCAGAATTTCGATATCGCGATCACTGTTTTTCAGTGGGGAACACGTGGAACTTAGTATACATTACAGTTGTAAATCTCAATCCACTGTAAGTACTTCCTAAACTTGTCTCTTCCTTTGCTAACAAACTCCCAGGTCCGTTCTATAATTGTTTATTTAATAGAGTATACTCAGCTTTTGAAAAACAATTCGCGCCTATATCAAACATTAAAAGGACCATCAAAAAAGATGGAAAAGGTCGTTTCAAAATGTAAACTTACTCAAAATGCTAGTCAGCACAATTCTTCTCAACCAGGGCATTTACTCGTTTCCCTAGGGTTACCACAATCCTGTAGATCAATAGAGACAAACGCCCAGGTTCGCATATCCTACGCAATTAAGGTTTCTTTAAAAACAGTTTTACATTCAAAGTGAGTATCAAAACTATTCCGTGAAATTGGCAAACTAACAAGCGTTTAGACTGACAGAGGTGTATCTTCCTATAACAATATTACATGCATAAACATGATTTAGATGTAAAAGCAAATTTTATAACAAAATTTTACTTATGGAATCGCTTGTATAAAAAAAAATTGAACCTATTCAGCTTAACTAGACTGAACACCACATGGAATCAATTCAGGAAGAGATAAAAGGATTATAAGGAAAACGCTTCCTATATGCATCAGGTGCTTCAGGTTTATAGAACCAAATACAATAACTTATACGGAAAGCACAAATATAATAGAGAATAAAGCATCACGAATAGATTATAGAACGAAAAAAAAAAAGATACTTGTAGGAAATAAAATAGAAATATAACCACAAAAAAAATTAACGAAAAGAGCACATATTTAAAATAAGATAAATCAAGGATAATAAAATAGATAATAACTTAAGAAAGCCCTGAGGAACACATATGGAAGTTCTCTAAGACTTTCGTCTGCTAAAAAGTCTCCGGAACAAATTCATTTTTTTGGGTTTGGATTCTTCTTTGGCTGTTAACGGAAGAGAAGTTTGTGATTGGGTATGAGCTGGGTAAGGGCGAGTGTTTAAGCCACCATTTCTTCTCTTTGGTGGAGGAGGTGCCTTCTTCGATGAAGGTTTTATTTCAGCGTTTCGTGACTGGAATACACTGTCATCACTTTCATACTCATCTGCATTGGATATAGGGTTCAAAGCTCGAGGTGACTCTACCGGAGATTTCCGGACATCTAGAGCAGACCTTGAACGATAATTACTGGGTAAAGTAGAGGAACGAGAAAGATTGTTAGTACGTCCAAGATTAAGTCGCCGCATTAAAGAGTTCTTTCTGTGAAGACCGGCTCTTTCCATGGCCTGTAGTTCTTCATTACGAGCTATCGCACTTTTAGAGGCAAGCGCACCTTCAATACGAGTCGAATCTGTTAAACCAGGAGCATCAGTGCTACCACCTGGGACCGGATTTCCTTCATCGTAAGTCATAGTACTAAAAGGAGACTGAAGAACGGCTTTCGTACGAAGGTTATCGTGAATAGCCTTTCTACTGAAGTCCTTTGGGGCAGACGGGTCATGAAAGTTGTTGCCAATTTTTGGAATAGAATTAGCAATACTGTCTTTTGGAAAAGCAGCCACTGGGGCTTTTTTAGAGTTGCGATTGCGATGAGGTCGGCAAGCATCAAAAGGACCATCATGATGAAAACTTCCTGAACCGTATATCCCAGTCACATCTAAACGATCAATTTGATCTAATGGTTCCTTCGTAATATTTTTGTTACGGCGACCTTCACGAACAGTCTTGTATCGACGAATTTTGCCCTTGACAGGGGAATGACCAGATTGGTTAGATGGAGAATAGTCAGTTTTGGAAGGAGATCGGTAGCGACCACTGGAGGATCCTACATGAGTGCTACGAGCACGCGACAATCGGTATGACGGAGGTCTGTCATTACTCATGGAAGAAAGAGGTCGAGCAGTGCTCATAGATGAATTAGGACGGAAATCTAATAGATCATGGCTTGTTTTAATGGGACTAGAGGATTCGGTAGATACCGGGGAACGAACCGGATTTTTCTGTAGACTACTAAACTGTAGCAAATAGTTAGCATACAATACAGAAAGAAACAAGAAAGCGCCTTTTTTTCCTGTAACAAGCCAACTTTGGAAATATAAACAGTAAACTCTTTCGCTTCACCTTTTTCAGATGAGAGGCCACCTTGATTTTTTTCGCTTAAAAATTTTTGGCAGGCACATCTGCCATAGTATTCAACACTGTTTACCTAATCCGCAGGTCATGCCTTGGCATCATTACAGTTTACAATTCGTTGCTTGAACAATCACTTACCAAATCATCTGCTAAAGACTCCATATAAGGGTCATTAGTTCGAACTAAATTTGGTGACAAAAAAGGATTCTTGCTGTTGTATGTCTCCATGTTCGATGAACCGGCAGGCGCCTCTTCAGCGGGCGATTGTCCGACATTTGTATTCCTTAAGAATGGATTCTCAGTCGCCATCATCCCGTACTCCTCCCAGAAAACAAATGATTATGACTTAAAGATGGACAAGAAAATGAGCGTACGGATTACGGTAATATTGAAACTTCTCTCGCTTCTAGGATATATGTTCTAGTCAACTTCACCATACACGGTAGTCAGACTCTGCTGCAGTTTTCTCGTTAATACGTGTTAAATGGTATAACGATATATAAGCTTATCACTAACTACTCCATTGTACTACGAGGATTGATAATCCTATAAACATTAACGGGCATATATTGCGGTATTGTTAGTAAACAATCTGTAGATAAAACGATTTGGTGTTTAAATCAGTGAAGGGTTTCATTTCATGTTTACCGCATACGTAAGACGATTATTTATACATTTACACAATCAATTTTCATCAGAGTTTTCAAGTAAGTGTCGCATTCGCTTCAACATCGTGAGATGATACAAAAAATGCAAAGGAACATGAACAGTAATATCAGTACACTCCTCAAATTTAATAAGTTAGTGACAATTTCTTTAAAATAAATAAACTAAAAAAAAGTGTTCTAAGGATCAATATGTTCCATGTAAAAGAGCGTATAAGTCAAGGCCGTTGATGCAAATTTATCTTGTTTCCATTCTTCTGAAACCAGCCCTTTAACACGTCTCTTTAGTACAAAATGTACAGAACACCGATCAGTGCAATTCCAATGAGGATAGAAACCCAGAAGAAAACGTTTCCAAGTAATCGATGCTTGCGAATGAACTTTTGCCTTTGAATCAATATATATGGTATTTGAGTCATTTGAAAAAACAAGCCATAACCTCTAATTTTTTTTGTAATGCATGCCATTACTAACTCATGCAAGACAGATGAAACAAAAAAAGTAAGAGTAGTAGATGTCAATTTGGAAAAAATGTTGTTAAACGGAGAGTAAACATGTCGGAACAAAAAGTAGTGAACCGGTTTGTTCCAGGTTCTAGCAAATTGGTCCCAAGTCCAGCAATTCCACCAGTCATCATAGAAATTCCTATCAGCGAATCGAGTGATTTCAGCGCTGAAGTTACAGATGCCTTCAAATATGACCCAAAATACTAACAGGAAGCTCAACATGAAAGGAAACATTAGATAGGTGACGGTTTTACCTAATTGGAGTACAAAGTAATAGGTAGAAGCATCCTCTGGAGCTTCCAGAATCCATTTGATAGCGCGAAGTAAGATAGGAATCATGTAGTTTTCCGATATAATCACTAACAAGAATAAACAGCCAAACGTACCCAAAGCACACTCGAGTAAATATGTGAAGCGAATTTGAGGCGTCCTAGGAACATACAGTTGATAACATAAGATAGGCATAAATAAAAACGTCAGAGCATTAGTAAGCGTTAAGTTAGCAGGATAACGTTTACCGTGTTCATAGATTGATTCTTCAAAAAGCTTATAATTTCTCTTGTCGGGCTCGGAAAGAGAAATCGACCTTGTGCGAAGTTCCTGTACCTTATGATAGCAATACGAAAACCACCCGTTTACTGTGTTATAAGAATGGATTTTCATTAAAATGAGGATGGAATGGAGGATAAAGAAAGAACGATGAGTCCAAGACCAGTCACTTAAACAGCACCGCAGGATACTGTGCATGAGAAACACAAAAATAGAAACCGTGTATATATAAATGCCAGAACCATACCAAGAGAGGGTACCTGAAGAAAACAATTTCTGGAATGGAAAAGAAAGAAAAAACAGTGAAGACATAAATAAGTCTGCCTTTGCGAGATCCAATACATTTGTCTTGAAAAATTGAAAAATATTGTTTCCAAAAAGCTTTCCTGTTCTTTCCATGTTGTCCAAAAAGTTGATGAGAATCATTGCAGCGACGGAAACCCAGAACAGAACAAAAAATCCAGTGAAGTCTACGTTGTTTCGTTGATGAGCGCGAGTGAAAATGGAGGGAGTAGAAGTGTAATCGAGAGGGCCGTACATCTTTTTAGAATGCTTGTAGTCAACTTTTGCGGTCTCGGAAATTCCGAAATCCTTCTCGAGATGACTCGAGGAAGACTCGCTTCTAGCTGGAGTGGCAGAAATCATTAGAATGATTGCGCGAAATAGGTAAAATGAATATTATACCGCAGAATGGACGTTAACAGCGAAACGATAAAGTCAAAATCGTGAGATCAATGAGTGAGTAGTATAATACTTACGTTATACTACTTGGCAACTCGGATCCGGAAACTTCTTCCTCTTAAGAAATGCCTAGAAAATTAAAGATGTTTCGATATTTTATCAATTGCTTCTTCAAACCCTCTTTTTAAAGAAACGAGTTTTCCACTGAAAATTGAGTGCTCAGACCACTAGAGAGAATGTACTTTAGATTTTCGATGATGATATAAGTTTGAACGGATCGCAAAAAATCCTCTTTAAAGACTTTGTTGCATAGGATAAAGAAAATATAAAACAAGGTATGGATGATAGTAAAAGGGATACTGTGAAAGATGCGTTGCCGACGCTCCCTCTACGTAGTACCTATGAACATCGCTATGACATTTTCAACGAACTGCCATAGAGGCGGTGTTGCTTTATTTGTGGCCTTTTGTTAGACAATAATTCATGAGTACTGTCAATTCTGAAAAGATTATTTTCGTAAAATAAATGTCAAGCACCACTGTGCAACTAGCTATGTTTCAGCTCTGACGTGGAACCAAAAAGAGAAAAACTCTTCAATGCAACCTGATCCTTCAGGGAAAAATTCTACTATTCTATTGAATGAAATCTTTGTTTAAACTGAGGAACCGCAAGTAGCTGCTGAAATAGAAGAAACTGTGAATTTTGTTTTTATATTGAAAGAGAATAGCTTCATATAAAATCTTTTTTCTACATTACCAACTACGGGCATGTGGTGTAGATGGTTATCACGCTTCCTTAGCATGGAAGAGGTCCCAGATTCGAGTTCTGGCTTGTCCAAGCTTTTTGCAATATTAATTTAATGATTTTTATTTACTTGAAACGGAAAAAAACTTTCTTTATTAACATTCAAATTCATTATTTAGGAAAAGTAAACATCTGAAGATACCGATTTGTAGATGTTCTTTTTGAAAATGGGAGTAGTACCCGCTATAAATAACCAAAACGAAAAACAACTGTTCTAAACCATTTTGAAATGGTTTGCAACAAATTTTTTTTTTTTTTTTTTCATTTAGAGAGTTTGAAGGTCAAAGAAAAAGAAAAATAGGTCGCTTTCACAATCTTCGTAACCAATACAAAAGTAATAATGACACTGCTTGCATTCATCAGATTCCCTAATCTTTATAATATACATTTGTATTTCCACCAATTTATATTAGAAATAAGTTAAGATTGTTATTAATTAAATATATGTTTTAAATATTTTAATGGATCGTTCATGCGAGCATGTCGATACATACTCCTTCTTTTTTGTTTATTTATTCACAGAGTTCGCTGAATTTTTTCAATTATTTTTGTAGTCATATTCAAGTCTATAAGCATTCTGTTATGCGTACATATACGATAAGAAACTAATAAATAATTATAAATTTGAAAATGAATCCCTGTTGAAAGATTTGAATTTTCAGGCAACCCTACAAACACAATCTGTAAGAGTATCGTTACAAACAATCGTAGAAGGTCGGCTCATTTACTTTTCCATCTTGAAATATTTTATTTTATTTTATTTTTTACTACATATAGTTTTCATCACTTTCTCTCTCTCTTTTTTTTTTTTTTTTTTTTTTTTTTTTTTTTTTTTTTTTTTTTTTTAACATTTACAGAACATGTTTATATATCTGCGTCTCCATACTTGTTACCTCCGAAATAGCACAACAGACGATACGGAGAAAACTTTGTACACTTTTAAAAAGTAACTTAAAATACAGACAGAATCATTGTAATGATATAAAAAAAATAAATAAAACGAAAAGCATGACAAGCCTACGCCATTCCGGTTCTCAGGCAGTTTCATTACGCTTGTAGTAAAAACACAACTCTTCGATGCGTAACTACAGAGTAAGAAAACATAACCAAATGGTCCTCCATTCTTTTACTTTCGCATTAAAATCGAAAAAATTGCTTCGGCCGGGAATCGAACCCGGGTCGCTTCGATGGCAACGAAGCATTATACCACTAAACCACCAAAG